>JAMKQA010057125.1:0-13507 GCA_024699735.1 Posidonia australis
AGTTAAGGGGGAACAAGCCCGATTTTCCATCCTACGCCAAAGCCATTAGGATGAACCACCGGAACATGTCCTTCGCAGACTGTATAGGTAAGCCTAGAGAGGAGAGGATGCATGCCCTATATGATGTATGCAAAGTATGCTTTAAGTTTTTTACTTGCAAGCTTATTAAATCATGGGGGAGATTTGTAATTTGTCCCTAGTTTGCCTTAAGATTTGATTTTGGTTGTTATGTTTTCATTAACCCAAAAACAGAAGCAAGCACGTCTCTATTCTCCTAGGCATGGCATAACAGGAAGGGAAATAAACATGCAAGTAGACATGGATAAATAAATGAAAACATGTATTACAATATGTGCAAAAAGAGGCAAATGTGTGAACATAGCAAAGGCAATGCATGCAACAAGACACCACTTAAAAAATAGCAAAGCATGGCAAAACAAATCAAGCAACAAAAGCCGAAGCAAAAGAGAAATCAAACCGAAACCAAAGATTCTGGGTTCGATCCCCAACGGAGTCGCCAGTTCCTGTAACCATGCCGTCGAGGGTGGCCACAAATATCATATGTGTGTGCCAAATTCGGCAAAGCCACGGCAAAAATAAAAGAAAAAATGGAAAAATGCAGCAGTCGCCACCTAGTCTATTAAAATGGAAGACGAGGAAAACCATATAACATGAAAAATCATGCAGAGAAAATAAAAAAAGGGGCTACACAAACCAGAAATGCGGGTAAGGATCCCTATTACGTACGAGGAAGGTGTTAGGCACCCTTGTACGCCCGATGAATCGGTCTTCTATTGATTTCTCTTTTGCTTATGAAATATCGGCTTTGCAGCCTTTGCTGTACGCCCGAGGGCGATATGCCATGCCACGCAAATGCGTGTGGTGTCTAAAGTATAGGTGCATGATGTGCAGGGGTGTGTCCTATTGCTCAGAAATATCGCTCTTCTGTCGGGTCTAGTGTTGGTGCAATAATATTGCATAATAAGATCAAAGATCTAATATCTTAAGCGATTTATCATCATTGCTTTCTACATGCCTAAATGCAATCTAAAATGCATGGAAAACATGCTGGAAACAAAGGTGTGCCTTCTTAATGCATCATGGAAGAAAACCAATGAGAATTCAGAAGCAAATCGAGTTGAGAAAACATGCCAAAAACATATGAAAACATGCTGTGTGCTAGTGAAAACAGGCCACTGCGCTTGTTTGGTGCGCCAGACTGGTGCGTCAGTCTGGTGCGCCACCTATGTGCGTCTAGGTGGGCCAGTAAAACATGCTGAGGGAAAAACAGAAAACCACGCAAAGCCAAAACATCAGAGGATGCACTCTAGAAAAGCACGCAGTAGAATCATTCTATAAAACTCAGAAAAACCGTGCATCAAAAGTGCATGAAATGCAAATGCAATGACCTTGAGCTCAAGGGCTAGTAGCCTCACACAAGGTCTCACCTATTTGAACTAGATGAAGGATGAATGATACAGCCAAGCCACTGGATCCTGGGGCGATGCACAAGGCTCTCCACAAAGGAATAAGGTGCAATCGACCTACCAGATTCAGCCTGGAACTGAATATAAAAATAGAGAAAAAGGTTGGAAAACAAATCCGATCAAAGCTAAAAATAATGCCAGTGATATCATGGTACATTAGAGAATCAGTCATAAAAGAAACAAGCTCAAGACCCTGCGATGAAATCATGCAAATAAAGATGCAATGCGAGTGTTTTGTTCTCTTGCCAGTCTGGCGCGCTTGCTGAGTGCGCCAGAATGGTGTGCAGGACAGGAGTGCCTGAGTGGTGCGCCCCAGGGAGTCTGGATCAGACTGCAATCTGATCCAGAGTCCGCCCCAGTAGAGATATAGGATGATTCATG
This sequence comes from Posidonia australis, assembly GCA_024699735.1. Classification (NCBI taxonomy): domain Eukaryota; kingdom Viridiplantae; phylum Streptophyta; class Magnoliopsida; order Alismatales; family Posidoniaceae; genus Posidonia; species Posidonia australis. Next base: position 1,869 of record JAMKQA010057125.1, read on the forward strand.
CTAATGCAAATAGGTTCATGCCATTATTAAGAACTGAAAACATGATGGGGATGCATACGATTGAAAATCATCATGTAAATCATGCATTTAGAATTAAAACATGTTGATGGGTTCATGTATGAAAGCATGCAAAATGTCAAAGCATAGACATATTCTGGATGAATGCAATCAGAATGCATGTAAACGAATGACCCTAAGCATATATCTATGTGCAAAAACATAAAGGTGCGTGGCAAAGCTATGTGCAAAGAAATGATAAAAAGAAGACATCTTATGCAAGCTTTATGCTAGAAACACAAGCAAAGACTAGCATGGAGATTATTTTGCATAGAGAACAAGCATGTTTATCATATGAAACTTCATAAACATGGAATAAAATAGTCTATACGTAGGATTTTAAGCATGCTTTATCATGTTTTAAAAAAATATAGCTAAAAAGAAAGAATAGGTAGAAGGCCTACCTCTCAAGATGTTCCCTCTTGAAATTTCAGAGATAAAGAGATCCTTGTTGCTTTGGAAGGATTAAGGGTGCTTTGGGATGCAAGAGAATGCTCCAGAAATCGACTATAGATTGCTGGACAGAGGATATAGCTCGTGCAAGAAGCTAGCTCAGATCAGAATTGCAGAATTCTGGGTTTCTAACTTCAACTCCGGATTTCTAACCTCTTCCTATGGCTACCTATGGGGGTCCTTATATAGGATTTTCTCATGGGTAACTCATGGTAATGGGGAGAGCCTCGCAGACGAAAAGCCTGGAAGATTCCATGGCATATTCATTGCTAAAGGTAACAGCTATGGGAGGTGCAAAGCCAACAGCTCGTAGCCTGCGAAGTGGTGTGCGCCGGCTATGTCCGCCACTTGTGTGCTAGGGAGGTGTGCTAGCTAGGTGTGCTAGGGAAGTGTGCTAGCTAAGTGTGCCAGTTAAGTGCTCTCCCCTACTGGTCTGGTTTTCTAACTGGGCTGCAGGCTTGCTATGGGTTTAGGGTTGGCTCAATGGTCAGTCACATCCAAAGTAACAACTGGAGCCTTATCAATCAGTCACCTCAAAATCGGGGTGTCTACATCTTCACATTGGCCTTTCTCTATGTGGGCCTTCGGTGTGGCTAGGCCAATCCAGCAAGGAAAGGATAGCACATTCATCCTCACCTCGATTGGGTACTTCACCAAATGGGTTGAAGTAGAAGCGTTCGCAAATATCAAAGCCACAACCCTTGTCTCAATTCGTCTAGGGGAACATCATCTTCAAGTTCGAGGTTCCTAAAGCTTTAGTAGCAAACAACGGACCAATCTTCATCTCAAAGGAGTTTATCAGGCTGTGCAAAAAGTTCGGTATCACTCTACACCACTCCTTTCCTTATTATCCATAAGAAAATGGCCAAGCGGAAGCTACTAATAAGACTTTAATTAAAATCATTAAGAAGACGGTAGATGACGCCTAGGGATCAAATTGGACAGATAAATTAGTTAATGCACTATAGGCTTATCGCACCATTATAAGGATGGCAATAGGCCAAACACCCTATGCCCTGACCATTGGAATGGAAGTGGTAGTCCCATATGAAATCTTGATCCCCTCATTAAAAATCCAAGTCAATGCAGGAATGTTTGTTGAAGAAAAGAGGCAGGCATTATTGCTCCACTTGGAACTCCTTGATGAGAAGCAGCTCATAGTTACTGAGCACACACGTGTCTAGCGGCAATGAATAACTAGGGTTTATCAGAAAAAGGTAAACGAACGTAAATTCAACATAGATGATTTAGTACTCAAGGAGGTGCTATCTGTCAACAAGCGATATCCAAAGGGAAAGCTGAAGCCGAACAAAAAAGGACCTTATGTCGTGGTAGTTGCATATCCAGGCAATGCCTATCAATTGTCCCAGAATAGGACAAATCTTCCTGATCCCTTGAATGCAATGTACTTCATAAAGTACTATCATTGATCAGCATATCAATACAAAAGAGACCTAGGTACTAACACTAAGTTGGAAGATGAATGCTCAAGGTGACCCACACTGTGCCTTGTCCCTACACACACACTACATGGGGAGGTTAGAGAGAGACAGGCTCGGAGCTTAGGCAAATTCTAACTCATCCTATATAATGTGGCATCCTAGTAGAAGTTCGAGAATGCAGTGATGGATGAGCACACCAGAAAAAACAAACTTAGAAAGCACATAATAGAGGGGAGTGCATGTAAGTCAAGTACGGTGTCAAAGAATAAATTCGTAAGGTAGTGATGGGCGAGTACTCAAAATAGGGCGAGAACATTGTTGAGTAAGTGTACTGTCATAGAGTAATTCCAAGAGGCAGTTATAGGAAGGCACTTGTAGAAAAACAACAAGAAAGGGGAACCCCAAAAGAAAAAGAAAAAAATGCAAGAGCAAGGAAAAGGAAAAGAAAAAAGAAAGCCAAAAGAAAAATCGAGAAAGAAAGAAAACCCTAGGAATGATAAATGTGCATTAGAGCCAACCGCTAGCGAGTGGGACTAGAATTAAAGCCAACGTCGAGAGCTTGCTGAACTTTGAGCCTCCATCATCCTCTTTCTCACACAAGCAAAAAGTAAGTAGCCCCAGGCACTCAAGCACTAAATAGATTAGGGAGTGGCATGTTGTTAAGGCTTATGGCATGGAACGAAGTTTCTGAAAGGTGCATGCATGACACAAGAGACATGCCAATGATTGTAAGGTATAATCTCGAATATCTAAGGCAAACCTTAGGCTAAGGCTTGAAATAGATGCTCATCCTTCCTCAAAATAGAGAATCCAAAAATAAATAAATAAATAATCTAAAAAAAACAAAAAAGTTTAAAAAGTCAAAAAAATAAAAAATCTAGAAAGAAAAGCCAAAAAATTAGAAAATCTAGAAAAAAACCAAAAAAATTAGAAGATCCAGAAAAAAGCCAAAAAAAATGATAAAATCTAGAAAAGACTAAAAAAGGAATTAGAACCAAAATGGTGCCATCTACCCTACATGCAATGAGAAATCTGAGGGAAGAGCTTTGAGAAATCTGAGAGAGTGATCTAGCATTTTAGAGGAGAAAGAGAGAGATCCTATGAGAGAGACCTTGAGCCCCTTTATCCTGTGAAACTCCCTTGCGATAACTTAGATCCATAGAGATCATGTCCTACTAAAGCTAAACGCACCTCTAGAGCCTAGACGTTGGTTTTGGGCAACAGGAAGACTCTTCTTTCTCCATGTTGAGTCTACTAGGGTTTTGAGGTGCTGGTTTCTTTTCTCTTCGTGTGAACCTCAGTTAGGGTTTGTAGGGCTAGTTCGCTATATGCATTGGAAGGAATTCTGAGTGTGTCTCCATCATGGAGGAGTCATCCGGTGGTTGCTCATGTGCAGATGTGGTAGGCAACAGGTCTTTGTGGATGTGATGGGTAACCGGAGTATCGATAATGATATTTCGATACGTGATCATTCGATAAAGTTTGGAAGGCCCTCCATCATATTATCAAATGTGGAGATAGCTAGGGTTTCAGCCCTGTATCATTATGTGTTTATATTCAAATTTTTCTCCTACCATCTGCTGATGGTGGAGATTCAAAGAGGCTTATCTAGCTAGGGAATCCACGATGCTATGCACTACTCGGTGATCAAAAGATGACATGTCATGGTGAACTTTGCCATGGAAGGAGACTTCATGAAGATGTATACTAGGGAGTAGTGGGTCATGAAGGGCCAAGGCATCAAAGTCCTCAGGTGGTCACCGTGGTTTCAACCAGGGATGGAGTCAAACATAGTGCCAGTCTAGGTGTCTCTCCTAGCTCTACGACTGTGTTACTACAAGCCGGGCTTCATGAAGACTATGGCCAAAGCTTTTGGTCCACTACTGTCAGTGGTAACTCTGACTACTACGAAATCTACAATGGTTTGTGCAAGATTTTGCGTCGAGCTTGATCTTTCTAGGGAGTATCCTACAGAGATTATTGTTGGAATGGAGGCAAAGGGAGCTTTCCAGCCGGTCGCTTTGGCGAATCATCCTCCATTCTGCTTAGGGTGTAAGAAGCGCAGGCATGTGCTCTTAGATTGCAATCGTAATCCAGATGTTAGGAAGAAGGGCAAAAAGGCAATCACAAAAGATTCTCGTGCAGCAAATGGAGATAATGGATCAAGAAACTAGAAGAACCCATCTAATATCAAGAAGATATGGCAGCCAACAGGTAAAATTCTCAACCTATCTGATGTCTTTGCATTTGATGGGAGAGAGGATGTTTCGGTCTCAAAGGTCTTCCAAAGATTAAAAGAAGGGCTTGTCAAGCTCCCAAAGGATGTGTTCCTTTGGGATGAGGACCCTGACATCTGGGAGATGCTTACCTGTGTTTTTATAGAGGATGAAGGACGTTGCTCAGATGTTATCGAACTAGAACAAGGGCTAGAGGAGGATCCTCTTGTTAGCTGTGATCTAGACATTACATGGAAAGTTCAGATGGATAAGCCAAGGCCTCTGAATACGAGAGGTCAAGAAGTTGTTGAAGTGGAGATCCTAGAGAGGCTTTCAGATATGAAGGAACCCAATACGGCATGCTCGCTTGATCGGCCAATAGGTAAGGGATGTCCTAGGAAGGTCAAGAAGAAGGGGAGACTTAGGGAGTATGACAAGGAGTCTCTTACTCTAGGCCCCTTGACAAGGAGCAAGGCCAAGACTAACCAAGTTCATGACTCATTCTTGCTTTTGTCTAATGAAGATTCTTGTTTCAAATGCTAGGGGTGTTGGGAATCGTCCCACAGTAAGATGGTTAAAATACCTTGATAAGATGCATCAGTTGTCTTTTGTGGCTGTTCTAGAACCATTTATTGATGAAGCTTGGGGTCTCATGTTGTGGGATTCACTGGGGTTTAATAAATTTCTCGCCAATAGTTCTGATGATTCAAAGATTTGGTTTTTTAGCAAAGATTTTATCACTACGGAGTTTATTTCTTCAATCTCTCAAGGCTTGACAATTTCTATATCTAATGGGGGTTTCATGTCTTCTATTGTTGTCACTTTTGTGTATGCTAGTTAGAGTTCCCAAGAGAGACTTTAGTTATGGGATAATCTCAAAGGATTGAGTGATATGGACAGGCCATGGAGTGTTGTGGGTGATTTTTATACAATACTCTCACCTTTTGAAAAAAAGGGTAGTCAGTTTCTAGACAACTTAATATGGATGACTTCCAAGATTGTATTGATGATTGTTCTTTGTAGAGTGTGGGCTTCTCTAGAGCACCTTTTACTTAGTGCAATAATCAGCAAGGTGATCACAGGATTCTTGTGAGGATAGTTTGTTGTCTAAGGAACCCAAGGGAATCTAAGATTCAGGAAAAGGTTTTCCATCTTCCAAGAACTTGCTCTGATCATGCTCCGCTTATGATGGAATTTTTTCTTGATTCTGATGTGGGGCCCAAGCCTTCCAAATTTTTGGATGCTTGGTTGTATGATAATAGATGCATGGATATTATCAAAGATGCTTGGGCTTTTCCTGTTAATGACATGGGTGATTGCTCGTTCAGATGGTTCCTAAAACTTAAAGGAGTTAAGGACTTCTTAGGGGAATGGAGTAGAGTGACTTTTGGAAATATTTTTGACAAGGTCAATGGTGTAGAACAAGAGGTGGCTAGGGCGCAAGAGGTGTTAGACTCCCTCTTCACTTAGGGTGGGTTACATTGCCTTGTGATGGCTAATCAGATGCTTCATGAGGCTCTTCAGAGGGAGGAATGCTTTTGGAGCTAGAAGGCTAGGTGTAAATGGCTAAAGGAAGGGGACAAAAACACGGCTTTCTTTCATAATCGCGTCAAGGCCAGAAGACAGATGAACTCTATTCATGCTATTAAGAATGGAGAAGCCGTCTGGTTACATGATATGTAGGCATTCAAGAAGAGGCATGTGGCTTTTTCTTAGGACTTTTTTCTTCTAAAAGTTGTGATATTGATGATGTTCTTCTTCAATTGGTGCCTTCTCTCATGACTGAAGAGGACTCTCTTTTCTTTCTAGTATTCCAGATCAAGAGGAGATTTTACAAACTCTAAAAGCCATGTTGTTGCGGGACTTGATGGTTTTTCCATTAATTTTTGCTTTGCTGTGTGGGATATCATAAAGGGTGATTTGACTGATCTGGTCAAGTACTTTTTTATTGGGGTATGATGCATCGATCTATTTCTACCTCACTTATCTATCTTATCCCTAAAGTTAAGCATCCTTCTAGTTTTGCCCAATTTCGGCCTATCAGTGTTAGCAACATCTCCTCCAAAATTATTTCAAAAGTTTTGAATAATCAGCTGGTCTCTATTCTTCCCAAGTTGATTTCTGAAGAATAGGCTAGGTTTGTTAAAGGATGGGATATTTTTGATCATATTCAACTTGCACAAGAGATTATTTCTGATCTAAACAACAAGTGTAGGGATGGTAATATTGTTTTCAAGTTGGATATGTTAAAGGGCTACGATAGATTGGAGTGGGATTTTTTGCTAAAAGTCTTGCATAGTTTTGGCTTTTCTATTAGATTCATTGAGCTTATTAGATGGACCTTGTGTAATAATTGGTTTACTCCTATTATTAATGGCCGCCAGGTTTTTTGGAGTCCTTTAGGGGGCTCAAGCAAGGAGATCCTCTGTCACCTACTCTTTTGATATTCGCTTAGGAGGTGTTTAGTACAGCCATGAAGAATCTATTTGAAAAAAAGTTATGTGAGCACTTTTCTACTACAGGCAAAGGTACTGCACCCTGTCATCTTTTCTTCACTGAGGATGCATTGATTTTATGTAGGGCTACATCACAAATAGTTAGTAGGCTCATGGATTTCATCTGTAATTATGAGCATGCTTCGGGCCAATGTATGGGTCGAAATAATTGTACCTATTATTGAAAGAGAGACTTGGCTATTCATAAATAGGTGGAGCTATCTACTGGATTCTCCAAGGGTACATGGCCTCTAAATTATCTTGGTGCTCCTATAGCTACTAGGTGTATGAAGACTCAATATTTCAATTCACTTGTGGACAAGGTTGAATCTCGAATAAATGGTTTGTGTAGTCGATTCTTATCTATGTGTGGATGGCTAGTGTTGATTAAAATGCGCTCTCTTCTATTCCTAGACACACGTTAGTTGTTATGAAGGTCCCTATCAATGTCATGAAGTCTATTGAGATGCATATGAGGAATGTTTTGTGGGGTTATCTTGATGGAAAGAAAAAGCATCACTGGATTAAATGGGATATTTGTACATCATCCATCTCAGACATGGGACTTGGTATTTGGAGTTTGCATGATACTCATCTTCTTTTTGCCATCAAATGTTGCTGGAGACTGCTTTTGAAGAACTCTTTATGGAGCAAATTTTGTTGTATCAAATATAGTGTGGAAAATAAAGGTTGGTGTTCCCCTTCTTTTAGCTCTATGAGATGGAAAGATCTTATGAATATTCTTCCTTGAGTGGTTTCTCAATCCCTCTGGCTTATAAATAAACGAAGTAGTTCTTCTTTGAATGACAAATGGTGGAAAGGTGGTATTGTTCATGAAAAATTTCACATAAATTCTGGGTTAGATCCGTCTACGTCTATTTCATTTGTGCTACTTAACGTGGAATGTTTTGCTGAACTTTTCGATGGTAATCAATCATATGAGATGTGGTAGGCATTGAATGCTCTACATGTGGATCCTAGTGGAGAACATGATAGGCTTATTTGACTACCTACGACCGATGGGATTTTCTCCATTGAAAGCACGTGGAAGGCCTTAAATGCAAGGAGCTTGCATCCTAGCCTATGTAAATGGTTATGGTCATCCCTTTTGCCTTCCAAAGTTACATTACTTTTGTGGAAAATGGGATGGAATGGGGTAGCCGTGGATGAGAATATAAAGAGAATTATGATTCCTTTGGTCTCAAAATGCAATTGTTGTCTTGAGCCTAAGTGTAAATCAGTGCAACACTTGTTCTTAGAAGGGGATCTAGCAAAGCATCTATGGTTATTTTTTAGGGACATTTTCAAAATGCAGATTTCACATTGTATTTTTGACACTTTCAGGGAGTAGGCGGAAGCTTCAAAAGGATCATCCTACAAGAAAACTCTTATGGGTATTATCCCATGTTTTATTTACTGGCATGTCTGGAAGGAACATTGTGCCAGGTGATTTTCCAACTATTTCAAGTCTTAGGCATAGATTACGTCCCTTATCATTGCTGATTGCAACATTATGTTGAAAGGGAAAAAATTTGGATGATCATTAATTGGGTTGTTCCAAGGTATGGTCTAAAAGCAAATGTGGATGGATCTTGTTTGTCATATAATATAGGTGGTGGGGGACTTGTTAGGATGCCTGAGGGATGTATTATTATAGCCTTCTCTTGTTATTATGCAATATGGACTAATAATGTTGCAGAAATGAAAGCTATATGGGATCTCCTTCGATTGTGTGAAGAAAGAAATATTTGCTTAAATGTTGTTGAATTGGATTCGCTCCTTGTGATCCGTATGTCGAAAGGTGAGCATCCAGTACAATGGAAATGCACTAAGTGGTACAGGTTGATAAAAGGTCACTCTTCTTTCCCCTCCGTTTCTTTCTTGTATTGTTATCAGGAGTGTAATGCAGCAATTGATTACCTAGCAAAACAAGGAAGATCCTCTCAGACGAATATTATCTATGATTCCTTTGGTTAGATACCTTTAGAGTTACGTGGAATTTGTAATCTTGACTGGTGGGGTATTCCTTCTATTCGGCAAAAGAAGTTCTAGATAGCTTGATTTGGTGTTGCATAAGAGCCGAAAGATTTGTGTGATGGCTGAATACTCGAGGAAGTTCTCTCCTATTTCTCTTTTTCCCTAATGGGCCAGGTTTTTGGGATCTAGGTTGAGACTTCTTTAGGTTTTCATGTACTACGCATGATTACGAACCCTTGAAGAGTTTAGGGAACTGATTTTCCATTAGTAACTCTGTGTTTAAGGGTGGATATTCTATATGAATTGATTGGCATGTCTATATGCTTTGAGTACTCCTACTATGGATTACGTCTGTAGTATTTATTGCCTTTGTGCTTGTAACCCATCAAATTAATAAAGGTTACTTTCTTGTTTTGCCCCAAAAAGAAACCTATATGTGTGACCATGCTAGTGGAACCTTGCACGGTGCTCCAAGGTGCATGGAAGCACACGAGGAGTCCCGATACAATCACGACGAAGATGGTGAATCTGAAGAAGGAGATTAGACTCGGAAACACCAAGGAGAGATAAGAAAAGGATAAGGAAATGAAGCCGCCACCTAGTCTTTTAATGGAAAGACAAGGAAAACTAAACACAAAGAAAAAACCAAAATAAATCAAGGCGAAGAAAACATATGCATGCTCCGTGCCTAATGAATGTAGTGCACAAATCAATGCGGGCTAGAGAAAGGGTAAGGATTCTTGTTACGCATGGGGAAGGGGTTAGGCACCGCCATGCGCCCGACGAACTCGGTCTTTCTAGGTTTCCTGCTTACTAATGGTCTATTGTGTATATGCTTATCTACTATGATTGCACATGCCTAAGATGAATGCAAAAACATACTAAATCAAAGAGAAGAAATGAATAAAAAGGAAAAAATGATAATCCAAGGGGCAGTGTAGGCATCGAAAATGTCACTTTATTGTACACCCTTGGGTGATGAAGAAAATTGTGAAAATCAGGAATACTCGGAAAGTGTCATGCAAACCATTAAAAACTCGAAGAAATATGAGAAAATCAAATTTGAGAAAATAATCCTCATTCGAGTCAATGTTGGCATTGTCAAGCTTGTTAATGTATGCCCTCAAGTGATAGAAATTCAAATCAAATCAAAATCGTGAAAGTCGAAAGAAATCCGGGAAACAATGTGAAAATCGAGTTTGAAATGTGTGCATGATGCAAAGAAGGCATGAGAAAGTATGCATGAAAAAGGGTAATAAAATGTACAAAATGCATGTGTAAGTAAAAAATGTAAATTCTAAGGGCTTCTGTGCGAAATTCACATATCCTGAATGAAGGTTGAAATTCTAGGGCTAAATCATCAGAAATACATAAGAAAACACATTTTATGTAATTTTAAAGAAGTTGGGGGTTAAATGTGCAAAACTGTGCATTTTTGGTCAAAATCAGGATTCCTAGGTTCCAATCTGCAATTTTGTCAGTAAAACATGTGTATAATGCAATTCTGAAGAAATTCAAGGTTAAATGTGTAAGATAATGGAGTTATGTTTGAAAACATGAAACTTCAGGGATTGTTTTGCAAATTTACCCTAAAAACATGCATTCAGCGTGAAATCAATGAAGTTCAGGGTTTAAAATGCAATTTTGAACACATTTTAATAAAAATTTAAATCTCCAAGGTTTAATTTGCAATTGTGCTAGAAAATCATGCATTCAAAACAATTTTAATAAAGTTTAGGGCTTTTTATGCAAAATGTTGGACTTAAAGATGAATTAAACGCAAGTCAGAGGGTTTATGTCAAATATTAAAGCCTGAAAAACATTAATAAAAAGGAACAAGGGTCACACTACATATTTTCAAAACAAACATTATTAAAATGATTAAAAAATCATATGTAGGGGCTTAAATGTAAGAAAAAAGGACCTAACTGCAATAAAAGAAAAGGCACAGAGCTTTTTTAAAAAGAAACTATATTATTTTATTTTATTTTTTTTAAGCAACGACTGCTAGTGACAAAACCCCGCTATCGACGGCCATCTAGGATTTCCTTCCAGTCCATCCTGATGCCTGATTTGGCATCCAAGCTCACAAGGAGCAAGAAAGGGAGAAGAGGAGCACATCTGGTGGCTCGAATGGGGCATCGGATGATCGGAGATGGCTGCCCACCTCCCTCGCCATTGACAAGGCTCCAGTGACGACGTCAGAGAAGAAGACAACTCTAGAGGTAGCAGCGCGGCGTCTCTGGACTCTAGAAGGGCTGAGGGCATGAAAAGGAAGATTTTCCTCCATCTAGAGGCAAGATATGCATTGTTCTTCCTCGTCCCGACCAAGCTCCAGTTGTGCTTTGGCGACGTCGACTGCAGAGGAGGTTTGTGGCTTGATTCGAGGCACTGATGCTTCCAGTGTGTTAGGGGAGAGCGGAGGATCGTGTCCCAACGGTCGGAGAGGCACTGCGAGGGGTGGAACGTTCGATCGTGTTGCACTGTAGCTCTTCTTCCCCGGTGACGACGACTATGCCTCCAGTGAGCTTCTCCTGGAAGCCTTCAACATTGATTCCACTGTGTTCCGAGTGGTGGTGAAGCAAGTGGAAGACTATCCTAACCAGATGGAGCATGCCAGGGCACGAATCATTCACTAGATTCATGCCCCCACCTTCGTGGCTGGAAAATTGCATCCAGTGACCCAAGAAACTCTGATTCCAGCCAAGGCAGCCACCTGGCACTGCTAGAATCGATTGGAGAAGGTAGAGGAGAACCTAGGGAGCTAAATTGAAGAGAAATTGAGCTTCTGATCTGTTGTAAATATGTGTTGAATTATATCTTTGTTTAGGGTTAGTTTGGTCATTTGACCAGTTAGGTGCCCTAGTATTTAAGAAGGCTAAGGCACAGAATATGTAACCGCTTTGGCATAATGTAGCCCTATTTTGTCTCCATCTGTGTGGAGAGAACTCCTCCCTCTTCTCTCCATATCTAGGGTTTCATGTGAGGTTCATCTGTGG
>JAMKQA010057126.1:0-12195 GCA_024699735.1 Posidonia australis
CAGCCATTTCGTAGGCTGCGGGCTGCTGGCTTTCCACCTCCCATGGCTGTTACCTCTAGCAACGAATATGCCATGGAATCTTCCAGGCTTTTCGTCTACGAGGCCCCTTGCATTCCATGAGTTACCCTTGAGAAATCCCTATAAATAGACCCTTATAGGTAGCCATTTGGAAGATTAGAAAGTTCAAGACACACAATTGCAACCAGAATTCTGCAACTGCCCCTTTCAGTTCTTAGCTTTCTTCTTGCATCCAGAGATGTCCTCAGCCCTTCCAAAGCATCATGGAGCTTATTATCACGAGTCTTCTTTGAAGGAACATCCAGGACAAGGTAGGCCTTCTCGCTTTTCAGTTTTACTTCTTACATTGGAATAAGGCATGCTAGAAGCCTATATATGTTCTGCTTTCGTCATGTTTTAATGAGATTTCAGTGATGATTTTGCTTATTCTTTTTGTAAGATGTTCTCCGTGTTAATCTATACTCTTGTTTGCAAGCATGCTTACTTTTCTTCAAGCATAAAATCTGCACCATTTGCATATATAAGCTGTCTTTCTCTTACTGTTTCATTACACATAAATCCATGCCAAGCTTCTAAATGTTAAAATCATGCAGTAGAGATAAGATAACTTGTTTGTGTTTTGGTGGGATTTGCTCATATCATGTTCTTTTCCATGGCACTTTGCATGTTTTCATACATGAACCCGTCAATTCATTTTTAAATTACATGATTAACATGATCGCTTCTTGATCATGTGCATCCCATCATGTTTTCAATTTTTAACAATGGCATAAATCAATCTGCATTTGCATGAGTCACCCATCTCTTTTCTGGGATAGATTCTGGATCACATTGCAGTCTGATCCAGACTCTCTCGGGCGCACCAAACCAGAGCACCACTTTAGTGCACCAAGCAGGTGCACCAGACTTGTTGGAGAGCAAAACACTCACATTAGCATCTTTGTTTGCACGACTTTATGAAAGACTTCGAGCTTGATTCTTTTATTGTTGGTTCTTTGATGTTCCAAGATTTTACATGCATGTTTTCGGTTTTAAACCAGATTGTTTTCCAATTGTTTTCTCTCCTTGGATATTCAGTCCTTGGCTAGAATCTGGTAGGCTGCTTGCACTTTACTCCTACGTGGAGAGCCTTGTGCATCAGCCCATGATCCAATAGCATGGCTGAATCCTGCATCCCTCATTTAGCTCAAAATAGGTGGGACCTTGTGTGAGGCTACCGGCCCTTGAGCACTGGGTCCACAAATCATTGCATTTACATGTTTTTCCAAGTTTTACAAAGGATTTCACACTGCATACTTTTTCAGAATGCATTCTCTGGTGTTTTGGATTTGCATAGTTTTCTATTTTCCCTCAGCACATTTTCCTGGCCCACCTAAACGCACATAGGTGGCGCACCAGACTGGTGAACAAGCTCATTGGCCTGTTTTCAGTAGCACACAGCAGGTTTTTATATGTTTCTAGCATGCTTTCTCGACTCGATTCGCTTCTGGGTTTTCTTTGGCTTTCTTCCTTAATGTACTAGGAAGGCACAACTATGTTTTCAACTATTTTCATGCATTTTAGATTGCATTAGGCATATATCAAAGCAAGGATGATAAATCACTCAAGATATCAGATCTTTGATCTTATTGTGCAATATTCTTACATCAACACTTGAACTAGCATGAGAGCGATATTTCTGAGCATCAGGACACACCCTTACACATCATGCACCTATATTTTAGACACCACACACTCATTAGCACGGCATGGCATATCGCCCTTGGGCATACAGCAAAGGCTGCAAAGCCAACATTTCATAAGCAAAAGAGAAACCAATAGAGGACCGATTTATCGAGCGTACGAGGGTGCCTAACACCTTCCTCATGCATAATAGGGATCCTTACCCATAATTTTCTGGTTCAAGACCTTTTCCCTTGTTTTTTTCATGATTTTCATGTTTTATATGGTTTTCCCCGTCTTCCATTTTAATAGACTAGGTGGTGACTCCTGCATTTGCATATATTTTATCTTTGTCGACTTTGGCATATATATATTTTTGCCATTCTCGCTAGCATGGTTACAAGATGCCTCTCCCTAAGCATGGTCGTAGGACGAATGGAACAATGACTGATACTTAGGATTGACAAAGACACCCTGCCCCATCTTACAAGGAAAAGGGAATAGGAGGAGGAGACCACTGCTTCCCGAGCACGCACTAAGAATCAAATTGCACAAAGTTATCGGACTTGTGGACTGGATTGTTTTGGTTATCAGCCAACTCCGGACACTGTAACGGTTGTCGACTGGGTATTTCAGGCTACCAGCCCAAGGGAAATGGGGTATGACAGGATACCGGACCTGCCGACCAAAAGATAGACGCCTTGATAGGTGTCAATCACATAGTTCGGGGTACCAGCCAGAAGAAGGAGGATGGTCTAGTCCATCTGGAAGACGACCAAAGGGCGGCACCATCGATTCTCAACTCTCTGAGCAAGAATCAAATGGGGCATGGTAAGATTCGAACCTATCGACGAAAGGATATGGCAAGTTTCGGACTTACCGACTGGAGGGATGATGGCAAGTTTCGCACTTACCGACCAAAGGGAATATGGAAAGTTTTAGTCTTACTAACTAGAGGGAATATTGTAAGTTCCGTACATACCGACCGGAGGAAATACGGCAAGTTTTGGACATACAAACTAGAGGAAATGCGACAAGTTTCAGACTTACTGACTGGAGGTAATATGGCATGTTTGGGACTTACCGATAGGAGAGAATATGGCAAGTTTCGAACTTACCGACCGGATGAGATATGGAAAGTTTTGGACATACCGATTGGAGGGAATACGGCATGTTTTGGACTTACTGACCAGAGGGAATATGGTAAGTTTCGAACTTACTGACCATAGGGGATATGGCATGTTTCGGCCTTACCGACCAGAGGGAATATTGCAAATTTCGGACTTACAGATTGGAGGAATATGGCAAGTTTTGGACTTACTGACCGAAAAATATGGCATGTTTTGGACTTACCGACCGAGAGAGGATATGGCAAGTTTCGGACTTACTGACCGAGAGATGGCAGGTTGACGGATGCCATTCGGATAGTTTGGGATATCAGCCCACAGGCAATGGAATGATAGGATATCAGACTTGTCAGTCGAAGGGAGGAAAGTTTGCCATGTGGGACACATTCTAGACCTCTCGCGAGGCCTAGAAGAAGATGAAAGAAAGCCTTGTTCCACTAGAAGTCTAGTAGAGTAGAAGCTGCCGAAATTTGTCGACATTGAACAAATCAGGGACAGGAATGCCTTGACCACGCCTGAGGTCTAGAGGAGGATGGAGGAAAAACTTACTCAACTAGAGCAAGTCTAACAGAGTAGGTAGTATTCCACCTTACCTGGTACAGAAGTCTACAAAAACTTCATTCGACCAGGCCTAGGCAATAAAATGAAAATTCTTGACTATTATCTAGGTGGTTCCCAGCACCAAGTCGACAGGTAAAATAGAGCAGTAGTTTGAACCACTTAAGCTGATGTTGTCGCAATGGCAACTCCTACTCCACATCAATCATAAGCAACCAAACAAGCTAGCCACAAGTGTTTCAATTGAAATTCATTGTAGCAGTTGAATACAATGAAGTGATTACATGTATTTCAACTCACAGTGAGCTGATAGCATGATGCGAGCATCAAGAGTTTGCATCATCCCTAGATCTCTTCGAGCCTAGAGTTTTAGCAAAAAGTGTATGGCTCGGAGCGGTGCTACAGATTGGCTAGGCTTTCTCAACTTCGGCTTCATAATCTACTGTGCAACCTTTCCCCTCTATAACTATGAGATCCTTTGATCGTATGGAGTCGCTAAGTATGCAGGATAACTCCTTAGTCAAAGCATAACAGATCGAAGGGTACTCTTGGAGTTGGGCTGGCATTAGCCCCTAAACAAAGGAGCCTTGTTGACAGCCAAACTGCCGCATCACGTGAACTAGGTGATACTCCACTCCACCAGTCAGCCCCAAGAGGATGATAAGCTGCATATCGGTTGTATTGAAGAAAGCCTCAATGTTATGAGTTGCTGAAGGAATGATGTGCCAGATGACTTTGTCTTTCATCAAACTTTCCATGCGCTCAAACTCCTTGCAAACTGAGGTGAGTGTGTGAGCATGACTGCTTTGATAGTAGATTTCAAAAGGCGACTATTGTAGGCATAAGACCTCTACACCTAGATGAGCAGCCAACCACACCTATACAAAAGCTCTATAGCCATAAAAGTGCCAGCAATGTCGTAATAACCAGTCTAAAGCCTGGTAGGTTTTTGCCAGAATAACTGGGGCCAAATCTATCCGAAGGGTGACCACTGCCAATGCAATCATGGCAACCTTGATATTCACAACCGTCAGACCATGGTTGAATTCCAACTCTCCTAAGAAGCAGACAACAAAGCCTATCAACCTTAGGTCATCACCCAAGGAGCCAAGGAGATGCACATTCCGGCCATCTTGTCAGAGTAAGCCAGTTGTAGCATAGGGGATTGTCTGTCTGAACAGAAGAGTTGGCGACTACAATCAGTGGTGGATAGGCAGGTCAGTTCGCTCAAGATTGCGGAGTACCCGTCGCACCATATAAACAGAGTGGGCCCCAGGAACTTCTACAGACAGCACACTTGATGGACCTCCTCCAAAGTAGGAGTCAATTCAAATCTTCCAAAGCGGAATACATGATGGGCTGGCTTCCAGAATTGGGCCACTACACACAAAAAGTAATGAGAGACCTCCACATTTGTGATATCCAGAAACATTGAGGAGATACCACAAGTCAGCAGTCTGTCGCGATCATCGACTGTTAATTTCCGAATCCATGTTTGGAGAACATATGAGCAATGCATGGACACAACCATCGTGGGGAAACCCAAGACCAATAGGGGGTTTTAGCTTCTCCTGATTCTAGCTACTCCAGAAAGGGAAGAAGAGATCCTACAGAACGACCTCAAAACATTGGTTTAGAAATAGGCTTCAACTTTGTTTCATTTAGCAACATTTTGTAAAGTCCATTGCAAACAGAAAAAGTGCAGCACAAGTGGTGTTGAAAACCAGAAAGATTAGCCTAAAGCTAAATGTTACATTAAGGAATCGAGCAAGCTGTTGAATAGACTACAACTTGCACATAGCCCTGTCAAGAGATCCTAATTACCAACTGGTCTTGACCAGGTGCCAAAATAATGAAAGACAGCCATCAAACCCTGATGATCGGGATTGTTAGATGATTGAGCCAACATAAGGTGTTTAAGAAGCCGAACGAGGTATCTGGTATGCCCCGCTAGTTAGATTACGAGGGTCCTCAACCAATAGAGGAGCTGACATGTCCCTGGTTGAGTACTGGCTCAGTGTGTCTGATCATAGGACAACTGACATGCCCCTAGTTTGACAAGAATGGCCCTGACCAACAAGAGCAGCTTACATGCCCCTGGTCGAGTACTGGCACAGTGTGTCTAACCATAGGACAGCTGACATGCCCCTGGTTTGACATGAATGGCCCTGACCAATAAGAGCAGTTAACATGCCCTTGGTTTAGGCGACGTCCTCTTGATTCTTTTAGGCTGAAAACTACTATCAAGTCCCAGCTAAAAGAACCAAATTAAACTCTGCGACACATTTTTTTTCTTTTAAATGATGATTATGAGAAAAATGCATGCATGTTGAATGATTTTTGGGATCTTATTAGTGCCCTCAGCATTGGAATGCTTATCGCCATGTATACAAGGGAATGGTAGGTCCCATCCTCATGAGACTATCCAAGCCCCTAGTTTTTTAGGTGGCTCTCTGGAAATGCAATATTGTGCCCTAGGGTTCATGGACCATACCCCAACTTTTTTTATTGTCTTTTCTTTATTCTTTCTCCATTGTGGGTTCACCCTATCCCTAGCTTGGATGTAATAGGTACCAGGTCTATGGTTGGGAGCTACTACTGTCTAAAGGGTTGGCTAGGCCCTTATGGAACATGTTTTCCAGGTATTCACTCCAACTCCTCTCCAAGATAAGTTGTAGGGATAACGCTACCTGTCATGCCTCTCTCTTTAAGGTTGACTTCTATCTGCGACTTCTGTCTTCTAATTCTTTTATGCCCTTTCATAGATATATGTTTATTTTATTTTATTTCTCACACTGCCATTCTCACCCCTTACATTTTGTCTCCCTCTGGGAGGTGTGTGTTCCCTAAGCGGTTTGGATACTTTGCCCAATTCACGATGAAAGGTGGCTCCTTCACTCCCTAGGTTACCTGAATAGTATCTACCTAAGGAGGTACTACACATTCCCAACATTGGCTAGCTTATTCCGCTTATCATCACCGGACTAAGATCCACGCATGTGATGATGATGACAATCACCTACCTATTAATGCCTATGCTGATTGGGAGTTAATTTGTGTTGAGATGCAAGGCTAGATGGATGTCGAACAACTTTGATAAATTGAATTCATGCATGTATGGAGAAAGATGACAATGTCACAGAGTGAGGACACATAGTTTATGATCACTAATAGTACTTCTTCAGGTAGGATGAATTAACTGGTCCGACTGTTTGACGTGGTCTTTGTCCTCCAGGATTACTGCTCCTCCAGAGAAGACCTGTTTGACTATAAACGGTCCATGCCAGTTGGGTCTGAACTTGCCATGACCATCAAGGAGATGTATAGCTCACAGGACTAGGTCCCCTAGTAAGAAACTTCTAGGTCGAACCATCTTCTAATAGGCTTTGGCCATGCGCTTCTAATAGCATTGCGCATAATGCATAGCTTGCAATCGATGCTCATCAATCAGGTTTAGTTGAACAAAGTGGTCCTCAATCCACTCTGCCTCTTCTAACTCAGTGACTTCCTGGACTCTGATCGATGGTATCTCTACCTCTATAGGTAGGACTCCTTCCATACCATACACTAGAGAATATGGAGTTGCTCTAGTTTAAGTCCGGACTAATGTTCTGTAAGCCCACAATCATATGGGGGCCTGTCATGCCATTCCTTATGTGTTTCCGCCATTTTTTTAAGAATCTTAATTAGATTTTTATTGGTGGATTCTATAGCCCCATTCTTTTGAGGATGGTTGGGGGAGGACCTGTGATGTCTAATATTGAATTCTTGTTGGAAATCCTCGACCCTTTTGCCTGCGAAATTTGCCTCATTATCCGAAATAACTGAATGTGGGACCCCATATTAGGTAATGATGTTGTTTCTGATGAACGTTTCAGTCATACAGGCTGTCACTGTCCTGTATGAAGCTACGTCCACCCAATTAGCAAAGTAATTAATAGCTACCAGGATTTACTGATGTCCATTAGAAGCTGCTGGATGGATAGCTCCGATAACGTCTATTCCCCATGTTGAAAATGGCCAAGGCGACGACATGTTGTGGAGCTACTGTGGGGGTGCATGAACGAAGTTGCCATGGACTTGAAAATTGTGACATCTTCACACGAACTGACAGCAGTCTGTCTCCATGGTTGACCAAAAATAACCTTGTAACATTATTTTCTTGGCTAGTAACACCCCATTCATGTGTAGTCTGCATGTTCCAACATGCATTTGTAGCATTACTATATCGGCCTCCATTTTGTCTAGACAATGTAGAAGCATCTGATTGTAAGACCTCTTGTACAAGTGACTTGCTCCAAGCACATATCTTGAAGCCAGTTCGGCCATAGTCATTCTATCTACTACTGATGCATCTAGATGGTGACTCCTAGTTTCCAAGTAGACTTTGATGTCATGATACCATGGGAGCTCTGCTGTGGAGTCTGCTTCTTTTATGCTCATGCAGTGTGCCAACTGGTCTGTGTAGGTTACCGACACTTTCACCGTGTCATCCTCGAGTATGGGCAATCAGGATGCGAGAGTGCCTAATGCATCTGCGTAGGCATTCTTAGCCCTATTCATGATGGAAAAATGTATTTCCTCAAACTCAGTCATTAGCTTTAGGAGATGGTTATGGTATGGCTCCAGTTTCAAGTCCTCTGTTCTCCAATTACCATTAACCTCTGAAACGACCAACATGGCATCGCCACGAACATGTAGTTTCTGTGCACCATGTTTTAATGCAGCCTGCAAGCCAAGAATACATGCCTCGTACTCTACCACATTATTGGTGCACATAATGGTTAACTTACGAGCAAGTGGGATCATTTTGCCTTGCGGGGTCTCTAATACTGCACTGATGCCCATACCTCTCCTGTTAAATGTGCCATCAAAGTAGAGATGCCACCGTTCTTTTTCTCAAGGGTCTACTGACTCATCCTCTTCCATGGCAAACAATATATCCTCATCAAGGAACTGAGTCTGCAGGGGTTGATACCCTAGCATGGGTAAATCTGCTAAGTCATCTTCCATGGCCAACCCTTTTATAGATTTCTGAGTGACAAAAGTGATATCAAACTCAGATAAGAGCACCTGCCACTTGACGCATCTACCCACCAGTGTGGGCTTCTGAAACAGGTATTTCATAGGATCATGTCAGCATAGTAATAGAATTGGATATGCCATCATGTAATGCCTCAGGCGTTGTATGGCCTAGACGAGGGATAAGCAGATTTTTTCGATTGTGGTGTACTTAACTTCGCAATCATTGAACTTTTTACTCAAATAATAAATGGCTCTCTCCCTACGGCCTGTTTTATCATGTTGACCCAAGACTGTGCCCATTGAATGTTGTGTTACTGACAAATAGAGCAACAGAGGACGCCTTGGTGTCGGAGGAACTAAGACTGGTGGCCTTACCAAGAGCTTCTTGATTTTCTCAAAAGCTTCTTGGCACTCTTCACTCTAGCAGATCTATGCGTTTTTCCTCAAGAGCTTGATGATCGGCTCACAAATTGGTGTCAATTGGGCAATCAACCGACTAATATACTGCAACTACCCCAACAACCCTCAAACTTCTTTTTTTAATGTAGGAGGAGGCATCTTGATGATGGCTTTAGCCTTTTTAGGATCGACCTCAATTCCTCTTTGACTGATGATATAGCCCAGTACCTTGCCGGATGACACACCAAATACACATTTTTTGGGGTTCAGCCGGAGCTTATATTTTCGCAAGCAGTTGAACAGCTTCCTTAAACAAGCAATGTGTTCCTCAAGCTCCTTTAACTTGGCTATCATATCAATCACATAAACCTCGATGTCTTGGTGCAGGAGATTGTGGAATAGTGTTGTCATCGCCCTTTGATATGTGGCCTCAGCATTCCTGAGCCCAAATGGCATAACTTTGTAATAGAACACTCCCCATGGGGTGATAAAGGACGTTTTCTCCATATCTTCCTCTGCAATTCTGACTTGATTATAACTTGAGAATCCATCCATGAATGACAACATTTTGTGTTCTGTAGTATTATCCACCAATACATCAATGTGCGGGAGTGGAAAATCATCCTTTGGGCTTTCTTTGTTTAAGTCTCTGTAGTCGATGCACATTCGAACCTGACCATCTTTCTTGGGCACCGGAGCTACATTTGCTAACCACTCTGGGTAAAGGATGACTTTTAGAAAATTGACCTTGTGCTGCTTCATATTTCCTCTTTCAATTTTAACAAGCGGTCGCCATCTACACAATTTCTACTAGACCGGCTTGACGTTAGGCTTAAGCGGTAATGTGTGCACCACTAGCTCAACGTCTAACCCAACCATGTCATCATAGCTCCAAGAGAAGATATCTGCATATTCTCTAAAAAGCTCAACAAGTTTTGCCCAGGTCCGTGCTGTGAGTCTAGCGCTAATTCACACTTCCTTGACATCTTTAGTGTTGCCAATGTCTACAGACTCTGTTTCTTCTTCTACATGCAAGTTCGGGCCTTCTGGATCATCGTCATAAGCCTGGAAATTTGGTGCATCATGACTTTCTTCCTCTATTTCTACATCATCCTCTTCTCCATATGAGATAAGTTCAGAAAGGACTTCTTGTTGAAACGATGGATCTGTGTCTCCAAAGGTACATATTTGCTTCGCACTTTGCCCTTGATGATGCTTTAGAATTGTTACCATGACTCTGGTCTTCTTGTATGCACCTCTGATGATCTCAGATTCTACCATTTCCGAGTTTGCAGATGTACCTAGCTATTTCACTTCTTTCACAACCTTAATAGGTGGATAATTGCTTTTAATTTGTACAATGTGTGTCACAGGTGGGTAGCTGTCCTTCGACTAACTGATGTGAGTACTGCTGCCTGCATTCTTTCCAAAGCCTAACTCAGGATCTTCTTTTTTTTCTGACCCCACTACTCAATTGGGGCCAAGTCTGATAGTACCACCTAGATCCACCTCCAGCTGATAGGAGATAAACTCCTCTAGTCTAGCTGCAAACACCCCAATTTTCTGGTTTTGCAGAATGGAGATGTGGTGGCTGAGCTCTGACTAAACCAAAGCCATTTGGGCCCACCTATACCCATTTAGCCCATTTAGGCCCACCTAAACCCATTTGGACCCATGGGGGCTCACAAGGCCCACATAGGCCCATTAAACCCTATTTGAGCCCACTTGGGCCCACAAGACCTATTTTTGGCCCATTTAGTCCATTTGTGCCCACATAGGCCCATGAAGCCCATTAAGCCCAATTAGGCCCATGGAGGCCCGCAATGGCTCAACCCACATCTTCGCATATTTGAACTTCTTCCAAAATAAGACTCATTTATCCCACTTCATCTAGTTTTAAACCCAATATCACATTTATTTCTTTTTTCCTTCATTAAACTAAGTTTCTACCCAACCTCATACTCATTTCCTTCTCTTCACTAAGGCCATTTCTTCTCCATTAATTTCCCACAAAACCAGCCACTAAGCTCACTCCATCTTCACTGAGCTCATTCAGCCAGCTCGAGCCCCATTGATCCAGCAAATTACAAAGCATCCCCAACCATCAAATCAGTCATTGGAGATGGCTGGATTGCCGTTCATCTTGTCGGCGAGCAAAGGGGACAGGATGGAGCGCGAGGGGGACAGTCGTTAGAGCCTGCTGGGTCGTTAGGAGCATTGTTAGTGGAGGTTAGAGGGTTGTTAGTCGTCTGTTTCGAGTGGGAGTGGGTTGTTATGGTGGGAGTTTGTTGGGTTCACCTATATAAGGAGGAGGACACCAGTTTTTTGGAAAGGTTAGACGATTTGAGAGAGAAAACTGAGAGCGAGAGGGAGAGAATTCTGAGCGGAGAGTGTGAAGCAGAGGAACAAAGAGCCGGTCGTTGCTTCCGGAGCTCCGGCGACGATCTCCAACCAGGTACACATCCCCGATCACTCTAATTGTCTGAATTGTAGCCTCTAGGTCTTCTTCTCTGTTTCTTGTGCGATCCCAAGCGATCCAGAGGTGTTCTCTGATCAGGATCGCCCTTCAGTGCTCCGCCGTCGCCAAACTCCGGCGACAGAGGTGGGAGGTGGCAATCCAGGAAGTCTCCTGGACCCCTGAGCCCTCTCTCCTCCTCCTCCGGTCTTCCCGGAGCTTTTCCCCCCCGTGCCTCGCCGCTCCGCCGCTCGAGAAGCCCACGCCGAGATCGCGGGACAATCGCCTGGATCCTGCCGTCGTCAGAGAAGACGACGGAGTCCAGAGGTCGACCGTGCGCCTCCCGCATTGCAGAGCCCCTCCGATCATCCAGGATCACTCCTCAGACTCCCGGAAGCGCACCCGAGCTTCCAAAGCCGCGCCACGACCGCAGGACCGCTGCTGCAACATCGTTTGCCGGAGGAAGCCACGACGGCGACGGTAAGGCCACCACCTCACTCCATCAACCTCCGCGCCAGTCCAGAGATATCCCCCGACTCATCCTCAACCCTTTGGAGGCCCCAGATCACAGCGTCGCCACCTCGAGCGCCACCAGCCGTCGCGTTTCCGTCGTCGGGGCACCTCGGCGACGAGGTAGGTGGGTGGCCCGTTCCCACCGCTGGATTGTCCATCCACTCCGTTGGATGTCTTCCTCTCCTCTCCTTCTTGCCTCTCGTGAAGTCTGATCTAAGATCGGACCACGGGAAGGCCTTGTTTGCCCTCCTCCGGTGGTCCTCGGCGGCGAGCTCCGTCGTCGATGACCGTCGTCCCTTTTTCAGTTTTAAAAACATTTAAAACTTTTATTTTAAATAAAATCTGGAGTTTATGTTTTTCTTGCAAATAGGTCCTTCTGGAATTACTTTCTGGTCCTTTTATTGCATATAAGTCCTGCACTCATTTTTTTAAAATGTT
>JAMKQA010057128.1:0-19940 GCA_024699735.1 Posidonia australis
CAATATTATGAAACAGGTTTTCTTTGGTTTTATCGTGTTTTGCTTGTAGTTGGGTGTTTTGGGGCGCGTACTAGGTGACTTAGATGTCACTCACGCGTGCTGTGTGTTTTCAGGTGCAGGCCGCGTGCAGCCAGTTTCCGGTGCAGGAATCGGAGTTTCTAGCCGTACATCGAGATCCTAGAGGTGAGCCTTTGTTACAGTCCTTTTGTTCTGTAATTTGTGTAATTAGGCTTATGATGCTGTTGTTTGGTAGCGTGTCCGGGTTCAGGGCGTTACATCTGTTTTTCCTTCAAAAATTCCAAATGTTTATCTCGCAGGGCTTGTTTCTCTTCACTAAGAGTAGTATGCTCTGCTAAACAGTCTATGTCCTGAATACGTGATTCAATGTCATTTAATAGCTGGTTTCTTTTAATTCTGATCGGACTGATCCAGCTCTTTAAACTATGCTTTAAGTGTTTCAATCTATAAGAGAATCAAGCCAGAGGGTTTGATGTATAAAAATTATCCCTCGACCTCGACCTCGACCAGCAATCCTGAATAAACAGAGAACATCCTTCAAAGAGGAGCCAGGATCTGTAAAACTTGAATGGGGATGGGCCCCAATTCTGTTTAACCGTATTCAGAACAATTGGGACATGGTCAGAAACAACTCTGGCCATCCCAGAGCAGAAGGAATTAGGATGCTTAGCTAACCAAGGGATGGAGGCAAGGAAGCGGTCAAGTTTGACCATCGTAAGGACAACCTGAAAGTTAGTCCAAGTATAGGAGTAATTAATAGGAGAAAGGTCTACCAGATTATTGCCATCAATAAAGTCATTAAAGCTTGACGTATATGTCGATACTCTAGGACGAGAAGAATGTTCATGAGAGTATCTGATCAAGTTGAAGTCACCGCCTATGACCCAGTTATCATTAACCATTTCGCTAAGACCATGCAATTCCTCAATAAAATTAGACTTAAGACTGGGAACGCACGGACCATAGGCCCTAGTAAGCCACCACTCAAAATTGTCTTCAAGTGACAGAAAATGTAAGGAAAGGTAGAAAAAGCCCAATATGTGTGATTTAAGACTCAGTTTTTTGTCATCCCAACCAATCAAGATGCCACCAGAGGCACCAGAAGAGGCAAGAAATGACCATGAAGTGATTTTCTTTCCGCCTAAGGCTCTAAGCAAGGCAGGGGAGAATTCATCTTTCTTAGTCTCAGTGATAATATGGATGTCGCATTTCTGCAATCTAACTAGATTGCGAACAGCACGCGATTTTGAGCAGAACCCTAGACCCCTAATATTCCATGCTGCAATAATCATCAACACAAATTAAAAGACCAAGAGGGAGCCTCCCTCTCGCTAGAACCACTCTGATCTCTTAGGGAAATGGGTAATTTCCCTTGGTTGAGCCTAACCCTGGAAAAGAAGTTTTGTACCTCTGCATAGGTGCAAAGGGAAATACCAATTTTCCTACAAAACTCTTGAAAGTACTGGCATGAGTCCCAGATCAAGGGGTCTAAGTCATTATCATGCATATTAGTCAAACATAAATCAGTGCCAGAATGGGGAGGCAAAACATCATGAATAACAGGGCTAGTATTACAGGGAATGTATTCAGCAGAGTTCACAATAGTACCTGGAGCGTGGATCGGGGTGTCAGGATGAACGGGGAGCGGCTTAATAGGTTTCTCCATCGAGACTTCCTTCTCCATACAATCGTACAAGGCCAGCAGCTTCTTAAACTTTCCCATTGAGAGATTCCTGGATCGAATCTCAGCCTGGACAAATTTGGATTCATCTAGGGTTGCATCCATGTCACAACCTAGGGAGCAGTCCAGTTTGGAGGAAAGGGATGAGGAGGCTTTATACCAACCTTCCGAGGCAGGAGGAATGGGAGAAGTTTTGTTCCAACCTTCAGAAGTAGAGGGAGAAGGGGAGGCTTTATACCATCCATCGGAGATCGGTGGTGTGGGGAGAATACCCGCAAAAGCAGGTAGAGGGTTACTAGATTGTGGGTGGGAGGAGGATCTAGTCCAGACGTTTACCCCTGGTCTAGAAGATTTCCCTGGCCTGTTCCCGCGCCAGTCCTTAGTAGCTTTGAAGGATTTTCTATTAGGGTGGACTCTCTGGTGGGTGACGGAAGAGGGACGGGAGGGCCAGGCTGCAGGAGTATGTTGGGAGGGGAGGGAGGAGCCACACATATCCCAGCTAAGTCTGAACTTGATAGGATAGACTATACGGCCGAACGCATAGAAACGAGTGTCTGAAAGTTCTTTCCCATGATGCAACAGAATACGGCAACGAGCAAAACTCTGTTGTTTTGCACGTTCGACTGAAAGGTCCACTTCCAGTAGGTCAGCGAAGTCGGAAACTATACATTTAAAGACATCCACGTTCCAGAGGTGGTGTGGAATACCTTCTAATCTAACCCAGATTCCCTCTTCTCTAAGGGTGAAGACTGCATTAGACTGTGGAGTCCAGTGGGTGAAGGAAGCGGAAATAGTTTGCAAAGTGGAATCATAAAGGTTTAGGGTATCGATCTTTATCTTGGGAGAGGGGAAACAGAGAAGAAACTTGCCAGGTGCCGAATCCTTGACTTCAACCCCAGAAGCCAAAGGCCAGTGAGTAGCAATGTGGTGCTCCAACAACTCCTTGGTCAGTTGAGTGGATTGAGAAGACACAAGGACGCAGCAGGAGAGTGAGAGGAGAAGGTCGCAAGTAGCCTCAGAAGGGGGGATGATAGAAGGGAAATGAGGGGAAAGGCCCGCGAGGGAGCAGTCGTGTTGCCTTCCTGAAAAAATTTGCATATAGCCACAGAATGAGTAGGAGAAAGACAACGAAAGCATAGACCCGAGTATTTACATTTGCTCTTGACAAAAGCCAGAAGCAACGGCCAGAAGCTTGACAAAAGCTTATCAGAGGGGAACAGGGCTTTCGTCGACACACCGTAGACCACTCCGCAGGTGCAGCAAAGGGGGAAGGCTCTGCGCTGCTCAGGTCAGGAGAAGTAAATGCAAGAGGTGCAAAACGAGAACCAAAAGAAGAGGGGATGTTGGAAGGATCTAGAGAATCCCAAAAAATCTCGGCGTCAGAAGATCGTGCAGCTGTCAGCCCAGAACCGTCGCTGGAAAAGGGGGGCGAAGAAGACGTGCGGATAGCCCTCTGAAACGTCTCGCAGGTGTCGAAATTGACAGGTAAGCGGCGAAATAAATTACCATTGTCATAAAAGCACTCATTATCCGAGATACAGTGGGAAAGATCAGCCTCAACTCGGAGCTCGAGGGGTGCGCGGGACTCCGAGTCAGAGACGGGGAGAACCCGTGGCACGAATGACGTGCAATCAGAGCCCTGTGGGCTGCACATTAATTGCGTGTTGTCAAAGAAGCTTTCGAGAGCCGAAGCGTCGTGGCGAATGACTGCGTCGACTCGGGACTCAAACGCCGAGTCAGGAGCTGACATGTCACCATACTTGCGAGTGTCCTCAGTAGCGACACATCCCCAAAGAGGGTCTGGGGATGGGTCCATGGTAAGTTGGGGCATACGATATTCCCACGGGGGAATGGAAACACAAAAGGAGGAATAGTTCCACACGGAACACGTTACGGGCTCTGCAATGTCAGAGGATTTGACAGAGGCTGCAGACCGCAGACCAGTCGTCGTAGTGAAGGGAGCGAGAGGAAGAGCTTTCCGGCCACCCACCGACGGCAACCCACCGGACGGCGAAACAGATGTAACTACTGTGTCAGAAGGAGATGAGAAAATAGGAAAGCTCTCCAGATCCAGTGAGCAAACAACGACCGTCACCGAGGAGTAGCCTACGCCATCACCGAAGAGCCGCCGCCGCGTAGTCAGAGATTCCTCATGGAGAGCTAGTCCGAGACCCCTAGAACCAGATCTCGCATAGTACTTAACAGAAAACGGGAGAAATCTCCGTTCATTCAAGAGGGGAGCCAAATCCAAGCTAAAATGGCAAAGATTTAAGCCCAAAAACCCACTAAAATGCAAGGATTTAACATTCATAAAACAATCCACATATAGATCTAGACTAAAAGCACAAAATATAGTGGACGATGAACTATCGTACACCCACCCAGCTAATGAACCAAAAATGCCCAAAGAAAATACGAAGTCGCCCCAAGGGGGTCGTTTCACCTGGGAAACCCTAGCAGGAAGTTGGGATCCGAAAGAAGGAGGTTGTCTGCCACCGATGGGAGAAGACCATCACTAGAGGAGGCAGAGGGGGAAGCAGGCACTACAGAATCGCATACCTGCAAGGAAGGGAAAAACTTCTTCCTTGATCTATGATTCATTGTGCTGGAAAGACCAACCCGCACCACTCGAAGCCTCTCTTCGGGCACTAGGGAAGGGGCAGAGCCCGCCGCAGGAGGAGATCTGGGAGATCTACGACGCTAGGTGCAGATCGGAGCAGCGGGAGAAGGGGCAGAGCCTGCCGCAGGAAGAGGTCTCCGCGATCTACGACACGAAATGCGAATCGGAACAGCGAGAGAGGAGACTTCCTCCTCCTCCTCAAGGCTGGCCTTGAAGGCCTCCCAGTCGAAGGAGGTGGCGCGACGGAGAAGATCTTTTGAAAGGTGGCTAGGGTTTCTAGTTTTAGAGCAAAAGATTTTGCAGTTTTGCCCCATCGAGAGCGCTTTTTGGATGTCACAAAATATAGAAGAAGTGGATGCCAAAAAAATTGAGAAGCTCACGTTTGAGTGAGAGGAAAATAATATTGAAATTTTCGCTAATAATTTGTCACATAGGGAATTCAAATCCTATACTACTTTACTACAAAGACAAAATGCAACCGAGTTATGAGCTCCTATGCAAGTCATAGTTGTATTATATTTGTAATACAAAAATAATTAAAAAAATATATTCTTCAATTTAATTGTTATTTAAATTTTTTATCTTTTAGTTGTTGAAATTGGATTGTAACATCAGAATACATCAACTTGTATTAGTGTAGAAGGAAGCTTATACTTAAGTAAATAGAAACGACTTTTAAACTTGCCCTAGTACTCGATTATTTGTGGAATTTAAACACAAGTTCCTTGCAAAGCAGGAAAAAAATGCCACAGACAAACCTATGAACTTATGTGTCATAAAATTTAATGTTAAATGGTAATACCATATAGATTTTTATATTATTAGATATATATGTTATAATTGTTCACATATTTCAAATCTTAGATAGAAAATTTTCTTGTTATTCTATTTATTTGTTTTTATTTAAATTGGAACTTCAAATATATGTGCCTATATTCATTTTTTAAAGATATGGATTGACATTTTTCATATCCATACGATACTTATAACCACATATGGATATGACTTTAAATTGACAAATTTAAGATCCTATTGGCTTTTTCTTTTTAACGACTCAAGGGCTTAATGGTTATCATGGGACAAGATTGAAGTCCCTAACCCCACAAATAATACATGCTCTCTCCTATTAGGCAAGGGGTTAGTGGTTAACATGATGCATGCGGCTATCAAACTTACATATTTAAGATCTGGAATCATATTTTTCTGGATAGAGTGTGACATTATAAGAATCACACTATCAATATCATCATAATCATCAAATGTAGTAGTGATATATATAGAACTTGACAATCAGATTTCTTACTCGTGGGATACTAGTGAATAGAACACATGTAATGCACATATCAAACTATGTATGTTTAATAATAAAATTGTAAAATATAAATTATAAAATATTATCTTCTATTTTTTCATAGGTAATTTTTAGAAATACATTTTCAAATGTAATATGAAAATATAGGATTGTGTTTACATGTAACATTAATCATTCATTTATTTGAAATAAACCGTTGTAAAGATTATAAAACTAAATAACCAAAAGTTAAGGTTCGAAAATATTATTTAATATTAACATTTTTAGCCTATATAGTTAATCATTTTTAATATATTTACTCTAAAAAAAATTAAAGAAACCATTGTAGTATGAATTTTTATTACACAATATGAATTTCTTAATAACAAGCACCATTGATACAAAAATGAATAATATTATTTATGATCAATTAAATTTACAACTTCAAAAGTATAGTTATATGTCTAAAATATGTAATATTTAATCCAAGTGTGTTTCTAAAATTTGTAAACGTAAAAACTTGAATAGTGACATACTCCAACAAATATTCTAAATTATATATTTTTAAAATTATTTCATCTCAAGACTCTTATTTCACATATAATCACTTTATTTTAAGAACTTTTGAATGGTTTAGTTAATTTAAGGTGATAATTAATAGAAAAAATTGAGAACTAACCATTAAGAATGGAAAATCAAAAGAAAAAATTAGTAAAAAAGAGGTACAATTAATTTAAATTGATTTATGTGTGTAATGAAAAAGATGAAATATGTATGTAGTACATGGATGGTAATGAGAGTAAACCAAATTAATAAAATATGCAATTGATGTTAAACAACATAAATATTGTTCAATATTAAACTTTAACCAAAAAAAAAACATAAATATTGTTCAAGATTAAAGAATTTGAAAACTTAAAAGGTAGAGGTGGTAGCATTGATAATGATTAATAAAAAAATAATTATACAAATACTCAATCTAAAAAAATACACATGAAGTGGGAATAAGTTGAGAAGTTACAATATGGTAAAAAATTAATTTATTTGTAATAAATAGTCAATAAATCTTGAATAGATGGAATTTAAAAAGCTTTAAAAAAAATGGAAAGTCTTGATTCATATCACACCATATGTCTAGTTTTGCAAGTTTAAACATGCCATTGTCAAATTTTGGAAGGGACTTATCATCCTAAGTGTCAATATTTCAAAGAGTTTAAAACCCAAATTGTTGCTTTTTAGAGTAGCATAGATAATAATATAT
The DNA here is from genome assembly GCA_024699735.1 of Posidonia australis. Classification (NCBI taxonomy): domain Eukaryota; kingdom Viridiplantae; phylum Streptophyta; class Magnoliopsida; order Alismatales; family Posidoniaceae; genus Posidonia; species Posidonia australis. The sequence continues at coordinate 6,872 of JAMKQA010057128.1, forward strand.
ATTATAGAGAATACTACTAATAATAATAATAAATAATATAATAGTGATTATTATAAAATAATTTGTGTAAATGGTTTATTTATTAGAACTAATAATATTATTATTTATAGTTGTAGCATTATCTTGTATTTCATTCCAAAATATCATAAATGTTTAATTCTATATTTATTTAATTTGTATTAATTATTTTTCAAATATTAAATAAGAAGCATAGAAATAGCAATTATAAAAGATAACTTCTAAATTCAAAGAGATGAAGGAATGTTTCATGTCATGTGTAAACTTAAAATTAAAGAGATGAAATAATGTGGACATCAAAAATAATTTATTGTCCAAGTAACATTCAATATATTAAACTTAAAATAAATTTATTATATATTAAACTTCAAATAAATTTATTACATGTCATGCAAAGTGTCGTGTTTAAGCATGTGACGTTAAAAAGAGACATGGGAAGATAAATGACAAACTTTGAAAACTTCTCCTGCCAACTAACATTATAAGGGTGTCAAAACTCAAAACCTAAACTTCTCATGACAAGTGACAATATTATAAGAGTAACAATAAACTGTTGTTTTTTAAAATAGTATAAATAAATGCACATACTCGCAACTCGCAACTCGCAACATATCTCCAAAGAGCCAAATAAAATATGGATACCGTAACCATCATTTCGAATCCACTCTTTCATTTTCACGTTTGTAAACAACAAACAGAATTGAACCAAAGCAGAGCATATAATCAACCTTCACGCCTAAACACTAAACAGCCACTACACCAGCGAGGCAGTGAGCAAAAAACACAACTGTTCCGAATTGAACCAAGAGAACTCTAATCAGTTTATACATTCATAATCAACCTTCCTTTTGATTTATCAATTCCTATCTTTTAAGAAGCCAATGGACCGCAGGAAGATACATGCTTTGCTTTTTAATTATCTCAACGATATATGTTAACGTTATGTAAAGGTACCTACAATAACAACGCTGCAATATCATTCCAATGACAGGAAGTCAGGAACAATGGTGTTTAATCTAAATCCCGTTATATACATTTATAAATGCACCAAAAATTAAACAAAATTTCAATAGGAAGGCTACTAGTTTACCGAAGATTCTTCACTTCTAAGATAGTTGACTACCACGAAGCGGAGGAGATGGTAAAACAAGCATTCTTCCTATTCCCATGTATTCCTCTGCAAATTCTTCATTATTTTTTCCAAGCATATCTTTCAAACTACACTGGATGTTTCTGCCCTTCAGCACACAGTATCTTGGTTTAATCTTCTTTTCTAAAGAATAACTGAAATACCTAGGATATTCCACAACCTCCTTGAGGGGCTTCTCCATGGTCTTGAGGAGATAGTCCAGCTTTGGCTTCAAAACTACCTCAATGCTATAGCCGAGAAGAGGTGAGAATCTGTGGATCATGGAAGCAACATCCCTTTTGGATAGGCCTATCTCCATTAGGTACCTCATTCTGCAAGGACATGGTGTCAAGCTTTAGAAAACCGAAGGGGAATATGAAAATATGTAGATCTTTGACGAGAATGGCCTTCTTCGCTAACTAACATTGGGCAATAGTCTCAAGAATCCTAGTAAAGACAGCTAACTTTCAAAACCATTCAAAGCTTCAAGGGCATTTGTGCAGATTTACTCAAAAGTAATCGGGAAATAAAACTTGCTCATGGAAAAGCTGAATGGAGGGGAGGTCATCGTGTTGATGACAACAATAGAAAGAGTAAGCCATCCTTTTGATAAACAGCACCAGACCCCTCTAAAATTCAATTGTTTGACAGTAAAGAGTAAAACTCTCTTTTTTCCAAAAAAGCTTGTTTAGTTAATTAGACTGAACCTTGGCAGTAAAGTGTCATGGACATCTGACACAAGCAGCTCCGGATATTTCTTGATAACCTGAGGAAGGTGTTTGTTTGAGATGCCAAAATCAGTTAGTAAACTGATTTTCTTCTTTAGTGTTTTTTCAACATTGGAAGCAAAAATCTCTGGGGATCGGCACAAAATTCTTCCAATCATTTCATCCTCAAGACCAATCTCCTCCAGAAATGAAACTACCTGAAAGGACCCCAAAACTCTTAGAGGTGTACTGTATGAGAACATGCTCGCTAAGTAAGCTTGCTAATGAAAGCTACACTGCCTTTCAACAAAATAAAATGGAAAGCTACAGTGGAAGTTTAAAGAGAAAAAGAAAAAATTCTAAAGAATTCGTGCCAATGTAATATGAAAAGAATATTATTGCTGAATTGGCACTTGAAACCTTGAGGGTAAGGGAAGAGAGGTCAGAGATGACTACCAGAAACCAAATATCAACAAAAGAAAAAAGATACCACTGCTAAAAAATTTATGATAAAGACTTGCAATTCATGATTTTCTTTTTTCAAGCAAAGGTGGATGCCATTGATGATGGATCTGAAACCAACAAGCTCAGGATTACAGATTCATAGGTAAGGCACCATCGAATAATGGGAAAAAAATTGGGAAACATAGTAGGAAAATCAGCAAGGAAAAAGAAGCAGAATATAAACATGAAAAGATTACCTAAGATAACAGTCACAGCACATAAATTGGCATAATACTGATAGCATGAAAATGCAACTTTGCTAACTTTAACCACAAGTTGACTTCCATAAAAAAAATGGAATTCATCTTACCTATTTAATATCACCTACCAATGACATAACAACACATGTAGGCAACAGAAAAATACCAACCTCAAGAAATTCACTGGGTTTTCTAACCAATAGTTGGGGACTTGAAGCAATGGCTGCACCCAGCATCTTATTTCTAACACCAAAAGCACCAAGTCTTTCCACCATTGCTTCCATCTTGTCGGTGGAACATCCCAATAAGTGGGGCCAACTTTTGATTGCATGCTTAATACATGATTTTGGAACCTGACAAGAAATGACCAAATATATTTATTTATCATGAAATATGATGCAGGTTAAACATGATTAGTGTTCCAAAAAACAGAAAAAATGTATGTTTAAATGCCGTTGAAACGTTTCTTACATGGAACCGTTTTGTTTTGCACTTAACAGTCTTTAAATGGATGGACCTTAAACAATCATTTTGATAGCATTTTTAGTACCCAAAAAAAAATTGTTTTCAGCATTTTTTCCTAAATAATTAGATGATGTTGACTTGTTGTCATTGACATTTTTTGATTATCTAGGTATTTGATTGTTTACTTATGTTTGTCGCTTATTTAGTTATTTAATTTGCATTTTTTGAATTAAATTATTCATGGTGGACCCTCATAGTTGAATGATAATTACATGTATTCAAGTTATATATTTTGAATCAAATTACTTTGAATAATAATTTTATATATTAAGGTAGTTTAAGGAAAGTTGTTGGTTGCATGCATGTCATTCAATTATTTCTACTTTTATTAGTTCAACCATTTCTTATTAAAAGCTCATTTAAGCCCCTATTTTTTTTAAAAAAAAATTAGAAATTCAATCCATGTAGATGCCATTTTTCGTTTAAATATGATTGTTGTTGTTGAGAGATAAAAAACATGAACTCTTATTAGATGGAGAGAGTTACATATATATAGAGAGAGTTAAGAGACCTAAACGGATATCCAATAACCCACTAACCTATATACTCAATAAGACCATACTCTAACACTCCTCCTCAAGTTGGAGCATAAACATCAAGAAGATCCAACTTGATACATAAAAATTTGAATACCCCAATACTCAAACCTTTTGTGAAGACATCAGCTAACTGCTCAGACGAATGAGTATGAGGAATAGAAATGACCCCTTTCAACAATATATCTCGAACATAGTGATAGTCAACCTCGACGTACTTGGTGTGTTCATGGAATGTAAGATTACTGATAATGAAGATAGTCGCCTGATTATCACAAAACATAGGCATTGACACCTCAAGTGAGAAGCTAAGATCAGAAAGAGATCTGATCCACACCATCTCACATATATTTTGTGCCATGAACCTATACTCTGCCTCAACACTGGAACGTGACACCACATTCTGTTTATTGCTCCTCAATGCGACAAAGTTCTCTCCTACATAGATACAAAAGTCAGAAGTAGACTTCCTATCCCCTCGATCTACTGCATATCCTAAATCTAAGTATGCCACAACATTCACATGTCCATTCCTTTGATAGATCAGACCTTTCCTTGGAGAACTTTTCACATAAGAAAGAACCCACAAAGTTCCATTTCAGTGCACCTTTCTTGGCTTATGCATGAATTGACTCAATAAACTGACAATGTATGAGATATCTAATGTGGTCACTGCCAAATAGATAAACTTGCCAATCAACTTCCTATACTGTCCTAGGCCATCCAACAGCTCAGAACTGGTATCCCAAAGAAGTGTTGACTACTCAATGGAAGTGTCCTCTGGTTTGCATCCCAAGAGTCCAATCTCCTGAAGAAGGTCAGGCACATACTTACTTTGGGATAACATCATTTTTCCACTGACATAAGCAAAATCGATACCGAGGAAATACCTTGGTTTGTCCAAATCCTTGATAACCAAATGAGATGCAAGGTATTCTTTTACATCTTTAATGCCTCCTTGATCACTACCAGTCACCAGAATATCGTCTACATAGACCACAAGTAGTACACAACCCTCATCAGATCTCCTATAGAAAACTGAATGATCTACAATACATTTATTGAACCCTTCTTTCAATACTACATGACTGAATTTCTCAAACTATACTCTGAGACTCTGTTTCAGGCCATAGATTCCCTTCTTAAGTTTGCAGACTATGTTCTCCCCTTGAACAACATATCCTAGAGATTACTCCATAAAGATAGTCTCTGTAAGATCATCATACAAGAAGACATTTTTTACATCTAACTAGCACATCTAGCATGAATTATTTATAACCACAGATAAAATAATCCTAATAAAATTAAGGCAGGCCAATGAAGACAAAATCTGATCATAGTCAATGTCATAAGTCTGAGTGAATCCCCGAGCTACTAATCTGACTTTGTATCAATCAACTGTACCGTCTATTTTGTATTTGATAGTATAAACCCAACGACAGGTGATAATGTAAGCTCCCACAGGTCCGATAACCAACTCTCAAGTGCCACGAGCTGTCAAGACAACTACCTCTTCATCCATTGCAGCCTTCCATTGGGAAAGTAAAAGTACTTCATTGTGATTCCTGGGAATGGACTCAGAAGAAAGAGACAAGGCAAAGGCACGGAACTATAGATGTAAAGAATCATATGCAACAAAATTGAAAATTGGATGAACAATGGAGGAACGACTACCTTTTCCGAAAACAATGGGCAGATGTAAGTCACTGAGAGATGGATTTACATTCGAGGAAGAAGCTGGTTCTACCGTTGGTAAAGGTGGTGGTCGCTGACGTCACTAATATACCTGCAAGGGAGGTGAGTCTACTAGAGTTTGGTGGACAACAGTAGATAAAGGAACAGACGCAACTATCGATGGTAGAGGAGTACACTCCCCTTCAGTACCAGACTCCACAAAGTATGCTAAGAACTCAAAAAAGGTGACATCAGTAACCACGAAATATCTACTAGAAGGTAGATGAAAACACCGATATCCACGTTGAGTTTTGAAGTATCCCACAAACACACATTTGATAACCCTGGGAGAAAACTTATATCTTGGACAAATGTACACTGCCAAACACCCTAGGCGGCAAAGAGAACAAAGTAACATCTTTCTAAAGACGTCGAAGGAGAATTTCCCCTCTTAGAGGGGTGGAAGGCATTCTGTTGACGAGGTAGGTGGCAGTAAGAACCATCAAACCATAAGTGTTTATGAACATTCATGTGTAACATAATGGTACGTGTAACATCAAGAATGTATCTGTGTAATTCCACTTCATTCTGTTGGAAAGTGTGAAGACATGAAGTTTGGTGTATAATTCCAAGGGATACACAATAAGATTCCATTTTGTTTTCAACAAACTCTAATGCATTGTCAGTACACAAACATTTGGGAATAGTGCCAAACTAATTTTTAATTTCTGAAATAAAAGCTTTAAGTACATCAAAACTATGACCACGATCTTTTAACAAATATACCCAAGACGCCTTAGAAAATCATCAACAAAAATAATATAATATCGATAACCTAACACAGATGAGACTCTAGAAGAATCCCAGATGTCACAATGTATTAACTCAAATAAGGTAAAACTAGACACAAGATGCAACTGTCTAAAGGAAACACGATGATACTTTCCCAACTGACACGACTCACACTCAAACTGCGAAATAATTACCCATGACAAAGCTTGTTGTAGTTTCCTATGAGAAGGGTGACCCAACCGATACTATCACAGTAGGGATGGCTCTGAAATGGACGCCTTAGACACTAATTCCTAACGTATCTCGTCACTAACCAACAGTTACACACCATTTCCACACTCATGGTCCAAACCAATCCTCTTTTCCGTCTGTAAATCGTGAAAAGTGCAGTGAAAAGGAAAAAAGATCACACAACAAAGTAATTGTTTGATAATGACACTAATGGAAAGGAGATTCACAGGAAAATCAAGAACATATAAGACTTCATCAAGAGAGAGCTGGAAAGAGGCCTGCACAATCCCTTCACTAAAAACTAAACAAGACCGACCATCAACAATGGCCACAGATCTAATATCACATAATTGTGATAGATGAGTACAAAGAGTTTTGTACCTGCCATGTGGTAAGAAGCATCAGAATCAATTATCCAGGAGGAATTTCCTGGAGGCTAGAAGAGCACTAGTACCTGTCGAAGTGGAATAAGAGGCAGTAGTGGTAGAGTCAGTGGCCTATAGTCATACAAACTTATTATAATCAACATGTGAAATGGTGATTGTCTGCTCCTTACTAGTGGAAATGCCAGGTATAAACTCTGTACTAACATGTGTTGACGAAGAAGAAGATGGCCGACCATGTAAGTCCCAACATCACTCAATACGATGACTTGTCCTACCACAATGGGTACATCAAAGGCGTCCTCCAGAGTTTGTGCGACCACAACATCAAGAATCACCATGTCCTCGCCCACGCGTAATGACCATAGCAAACTGATCTGAGATGGGTGAAGGAGTAGCTGTGGAGATGAGTAAAACCCGAGCAAAGGTGATCTATAGATTTGACACACTGTCAGCTCGTAGGATCTATTCCCTGATCTGAGAATTGAACTTAAGAGACAAACTGAAAAGATAAATTGCCACTACAAGCTCCTTTCGATACTATCTCATCTGTGCAATATCAGTCGTCAAGGGCTAACACACCTCAAACTCGTCTAACATGAACGTAATAATGTAAAATGCTCTGGAACAGAACGATCCCCTTGATGAAGAATAAATAGCTGCTCATATACCTCAAAGACTCTAGATATGTTCTTTTCATAACCATAAGTGAAACGCAGAGTATCTCAGATTTTCTTGGCTGGTCGTAACATCATAACCCCTCTAGCCACAGTGGGTTCCATACTATTGACCAACCGTGAAACAATGGCGACATCATCTGCAAACCAGTTGTCATAGGTCACATCCTTGCAATCCAGTGGAGGTTTGGTAAGATGACAGAGTTTCCTATATGCAATGATAAAGGTCTTAAAACTCTGTACCCACTGTAGATAGTTTTTGCCATTTAACTTTTCTAAAGTGCTACTAAGATGTTTGACCAATGATTCACGTGCAGCCATGATAAAAACAGAGATATATAAGGTCTGATTTTGCAAGACAGAGGAGATAATGATCTGATTTTACGTATATAGGACTGAAAACACAGCAAAAGAAGTGACCGAAAACACCAACACGCAGTCCGAAGGCACAAAACCGTGTGGATTTCACATATCCACACCCACATAGACAAGAGAACAAGACTATAGAGGGTCTACGACATGACCTGGATGTCGAACGGTGGCAAACAAAGGCTGAATAGCCCTCTGACGAGACGAAGGTTGCTGGAAACCCCGACGACTGCTACCAAACCAGGCGGCTGGTGGCTACTTAGGTGAGGAAGCCAACAGCGAAAGGTGTTGGGGTTGCTGTTGCTGGCCAACAACGGCACAAGAGGGGTGGCCGGCAGCGGAATCGACAGCGGCTATGGTTTCCAGTGAGGTGGCTGACCGACGGCTGGGGGAGGGAAATGAGGAGGCTAAGGTTTAGGCCTGGGCTCTGGTACCATATTGTTATTGAGAGATAAAAAGCATAAACTCTTATTAAATAGAGAGAATTACATATATAAAGAGAATTAATGGACCTAAACGGATATCCAATAGCCCCCTAATGTATATACTCAATAAGACCATACTCTAACAATGATTATGTTTTCTTCATTATCTTGAAGCATTAAAATTAAGATGACTATAATGTACATATTGTCTCAAGAACACGATCACTGCAAAACTATAAAGCACTTCAATGCAAGAAATTCACATTATAGGTAGATAACCACACTTGAATTCTAAGTTTTTTTTTAAGTGATGAATTCTTAGTACAATTGCATGATTATAGCATAATTTTATGAAAGCATGTGGACGTATGTACCTTTTTCATGTCAAAGAATAAGAGGATCTCTTTGTAATTCACTTGGATACTCGTGGAAAGAACCCATGGATATTTTAACAAAATTTTGACAAATGCCTCGTCTTCCCCACCTACCTAAAGGCAAAGAGACATGAAATTTCATGTGACAGAGGGGAAACGAAAATAAATAAATAATTGTCATCCTAAGAACCATGTATCAGCATCAAACAATAGGAAGATATCTTTCCACAATATAAGAAAAATAGAAAACAAAAATAAGGTGAGCAATAAACAAGACAAGCAACAATAGTGTTAACTGTTAACAAATCGTGCCATTTTGAAATTCAATGGAAGTTTAGTGCAGGAAAAAATTGCTGTCTAACACAATACGCAAGTATACTATTTTGATTTGTATCAAACAAGTCAGTCTAGCCTACGCCATTATGACAGAAATGTGTGTGGACGTTCCCTTTCAAAATTTAAGAAAAAACAACAAAAACAAAATAAACCTATGATTTGTTCCACAAAAAAAATTCATCCATTATATACGATACAATACAATAGAACAGAGATTTTCATACTTTCATGGAGTGGTACCATCTGTAAAGCATTGATCTTGGGCTTCAAATCATTCTCTACATCATAAAAAAGAATAGGTGGAAAAAGTAAAACTATGTCCTTGATGCTTCCTTTTGGAACCCCAAGAGTATGGAGAAACTCAAACAAGGGTTTCAAATTGTTCTCCACTGAAAGCAAAAGAAGATGTGGAAATGATTCAATTAGAAGCGGCAAACAGGAGTCCGCAAAACCTAACATCTTTAGACCCCCTCGTCTAGCTTCCATCTGCAACATACAACATATCACGTTAGAGATACTCAAAGTGAGAAAAGGAATCATAACAAATGAACTCGCTGATGAAGCTTACTACAACATAAAAACCATCATAATTTGTACCTTTTCAAAGAAAGACAAAATCTGTTGGATATCTTCATCAATGGGAAGCGATAGTTGCATCATCATGCGTCGTGCATTTTTTCCAATATGCATCTCTTGTCCACTTTCTGTAAGCACAAACTCCTGGATATATTTAACCTGCAAAAGTATACAGAAAAAATTAAGTTCACGTGATATAATGGCTTTTTCTTTAGCATGGGATATAATGCTATGGGATGTCCCAATAACAAATGCTATGGGATATAATGCCTTTTTCTTTAGCATGGCATGGACAGCACCGGTACCAGTTCACATGGAAGAAATATATGTAAAGAGAAGTTTTGCTTGCCGCAATTCATAGGCTCTTCTTGGGATATAGGCAAATAGTTCATCAACAATATACCCCATGAGAGAAGATTCTCATAAAAAACTAATCAAAATCATTGTCTTCCTTTTCCTAAATCCAATAAAATGAAATTCCAGGCATACTGCTTAGTTTTGTCCCTCAGAGCAGATGACAGATTATGGACATTAAAATATTTAAAAATGGTGGCTCTCACAATACCTTGAAATTCCATAGGCTTCAATTAATCATGTCTGTTTGATCACAGCAACTTATGTTCATAAGAAATGTTACTAAAACTCTCAACGCCATCTTTTTTGCCAAAGAATATCCATGACTTGAATAATTTGATAAGTAACTCCTTTTTATCACCTAAAAACGCTTGATGATAATTACATGTTTGGTTTTAAACAAGCAAGATAACTATTAAATAGGAATATTCTGTTTTTATTTACTCTGCAAATATGTTCTACTACCTAACAGGTGTTGCACTGTAAGACAACATCCAGAAATCAATATGGAGCAAGGAATCGTATGATTAGAATACCACTGCAGCATCCTGTATTCCCTTTTGTTCGTCAATTACTGTTACCACTAGTAGGTTGAATTGGAATTAAATTGGAAGAACATTTGTTTGATTGCCTATAAGGCTGCAGGCCCTGACACAGACTATCAATATAATTGTAATCCTACTCGTAAACAGACAGTATATCAATATCATCCTTCTAATTTCCACATAGTAGAAGATTATACCACTAAAAAAATAATTAATCAACCAAACATTTGCAGCTACCAGTTCAATATAAAAATACATCAGTATCGAAGCAAAGCCCTTTACCTTAGCGATGAGATCAGGAAGCATTTCCTTAGAAACATACCCGGCGACACGCATCGAAGACGAGTGGCGGACACCAACGCTCTCCAGAAAAGGAAGAACCCCGTTATCCCCTTTCTCCTTAGCCATACAATACACCTTCTCCCTGAAACCGACACCAGCACTACCCTCCTCCTCCCCTCCTCCGACGATCTCCATCTCCCCCTTCCAGCTACTCCACAGAGAGTGATCGTCCAGCTCCCGGACGTTTTCGATAAGCATCTGAACGTACTTGGGGCACCTGGACGTGATTTCTGCAGCATCCTCTGCTGAAGCTCCGGACTCCGTCAGGACGTGCGCCACGGCCTCCCGCGCTTCTTCCTCTGGAGAAGACGGGTCCCGGTACTCACCGTCGGAGGAGGAAGCACAGAAGGCAAGCAATGGGGAAGTGGGAAGAGACCTGTTGTGGGTGGGAGGCAACAGATGGACTCCAGAGGGGAAACAGAACCAGGGTTTGGCAGCAGGAAGAGGAGGAAGAGGAGTGCGTGGGCAGAAAGCGAGGCTATTCTTGAATGAAGAAGAAGAAGAAGAAGAAGAAGCTGAGAGGTTCGAGGGAATCGGTGTGGGGAGCGCCGACATGGATGAGCTCAGAAGGCGATAGATAAACCCTAACTACAACGGAATCACTTTGAGCTCCTCCCCGATTTGGGAACAGAACAGTGGTACTAATAGTGATGCCCAAAGGCAAAGGAGTTTGCGGTACAACTTCCGGGCGTGAGAAGACGAGGGAGCCGGAAGCGTTCACTGGAACGAGATGATATTGGTAGTCGTCAGCTGGCTTAGGATAGACTATCGCGATCCAATGGAGAGTAGCTTGGTTGTTGCCGAATTGCGATGATGATGACGAAGAACATTTCAAAATCGCACTATGTTTGAATTTCCAATGATTGGAAGATCATTATTTTCACTACTACTTTGATTAGGGTGTATCCGCGGACCATGAGGTCACATGTAGACATGAAAAATGGATCGGGTCGGTCCAACCCGAGTCCGGCAAAAACACCCGCGGGTTGGGCCGGGCCCGGCCCGCTGCAGGCCGTGTCGGGCCAGACCGGTCGGCCCGCTTAGGCCCGTCGGATAGGCTTATTTCGGTCCGCGGGAACTGGCCGGGCCGGACCGGCCCACGCTGTGCGTGGAAAATGGCAGTCGACCCGTGGGCCCGACCTGGATGAGGGCCATGGGCCGTGTCAAGCCCATGGCCTGTTGCGGTCGACCCGGATCCGACCCAACTGCCTGTTTCATGGACCGGACCGACCCGACCCGGTCCAAATTCCATGTCTAGTCACATGATTGTTAGAAAGAATAAAACCCAAAATGATGTGACAAAATCCACATGATCTTGGGACTCAAGAGGTGATCTAAACCTTAGCTCCCAACCATGAACCACCAAACCATGTCCTGTGGGCGGGTGGAGCTCTGGGTGGGTGTCTGCTACCAGCTTCTACAATTCTGCATCTCATCAATTCATGCCCAAGGTCCTGCTCCGGCTTGCACTTTTGAGTATTGGCCATTCTCCGAGCGACTCTTTCTGAAAGAGATTTCTGTGCAAAATCTAATCTACTGCTTAACAGATTTGGGGTTTCCCCGAACTCACCCTATGGAGGAAGTATTTCACCCGTAACTTTTAGGACACAAACAATTATTCTAAGATACATCATGAACCTGCAAGGATCTCTCTTTCGTAATTCAAGTACTTTTAAAGATGCATTACTCTAAGGTCATGTTTAATAATGATTATTTACTCTAACCTATTTACATTATATTAGTTTAGACGAAAAGGTTAAACTAAACAAAAAAAAAGCCAATTTAACGTTTTCTTACATATAAATCTCATAAAATATGTCAAAAATAAAAAACTAGTTCAGGAAGCGTTTTAAGAAATGCTGACTTCTTTTCAATTTACTTTCTATTTCACCTTCTTTGAAAAAACAAAATTACAAATCAACTAAAATACAACTTAAACCCTTTCAATCCTTTTTCTCCCGTTTGCATCGCCCACGTAGGCATCATCTGTCTCCTCGTTGTGCTCATCTCTTCACTCGACAAGCACCGCCAAGAGCAAGGCTGTTGGGAAGCGAGGGTTTAACAAACACTAAGGCGAAGCTAACAAAAACTGTAACCAAACAATCACAAGCAGACACAAGAAATTGTTTACGTGGAAATCCCCTCGGTGTGAGGAAAGGAAAAAACCACGAGACCCTCTCAGTCCAGGTAACCGACACTATGCTGTCAAGGGAATACAACTGTTCTTCTCAAGTTCTCAAACTTGAGGTTAGCACAAGCCACAAATAATCTTCAATAGAGATAATAAGAAAGAAGAGATATAACCCAATGGAGTAGATGATAATCTCCCCTGTCACGGAACCACGCGCACTCACGGTGGACGTTCACCTACG
>JAMKQA010057130.1:0-13531 GCA_024699735.1 Posidonia australis
GGACTAGGCGGGGTTGCCGAACCACTATAAATTTCTTGTCCATATCAATTGCTCTCATCCTCTTCTTGTATGTTATATAAATTACATAAGTAGTTAAGCTTGATTATACTTGTTAAATAATATCCTTTGTATGCAATTTTCATAAACCTCTGGAAAGTAATCAAAGTAATTAAAAAGTGTTAATTCTCTATTCACCCCCCCTCTAGAGGAGCTATTTCGATCCTACACAGCCAACAGCTTGCTACAGATCAAATTCACCTTGTCTGCATATAGCTGCACAAGCCCCAGACCAATCAACTAACGCACGCTCACCTTGCTCTAGCAAACCGGTGATCTGCATGGCCTATAGTACAAAGCGTCGTACGGCATCATCCCGATGCTCGAATGATAGCTATTGTTGTAGGCGAACTCAATCAACGGAAAATGGTCCTCCCAACTCCCTTGAAAGTGTAAGGCACATGCTCTGAGCATATCCTCCAGCGTCTGGATAGTCCTCTCTGTCTAATCATCCGACTGAGGATGAAATGCTATACTATAGTTGTGTACAGTGCCAAAGGCCTCCTATAAAGTTCTCCAGAACATTGAGGTGAACCTCGTGTCTCTGTCCGATACAATGGACACCAGAACACCATGCAGCCAAACCACCTCAAAGACATACAACTTCGCCAGGCGGTGCATCGGAAGCTTCACCCGAATGGCCAGGAAGTGAGCAGACTTAGTTAGCCGATCTACTATCTCCCACACAGTGTTGTTCTTCCTCTGAGTCCGTGGCAAACCAGTCACGAAGTCCATTGTGATGTGCTCCCACTTCCACATAGGAATATCCAACGATTGCAAGGTCCCTTTAGGTCTTTGGTGCTTTGCCTTGACAAACTGGCAGGTGGTACACCTCGCCACATGGTCAGTAATATTCCTCTTCATGCTAGGCCACCAAAACTTCCGCTTCAGGTCTCGGTACATCTTCGTACTCCTAAGGTGAATGGTATACCTAGACCGATGCGCTTCATCCAACAACCTCTGCCTCGCCTCCTCATGGCGGGGCACATACAGACACATATCATACCTCAGCTCTCCATATGCCCCAACAGAGAAATGACGCTCTCCACTAGCCTCCAGCTTCTCAAACAAAGCCTGAACAAACAGATCCAGTTGCTGACAGGCGATAATAAACTCTAACAGCTTCACGCAAATAGACAGGTTGGCCGCTCAGGCACCAAACGTTCCCTGAGCATGCCACTTCAGCCTACAGCTCACCAGATCCTCCAACATGGTCCACTCATTGACCATCAAACTCACCATTACGTGTATACGCCGACTCAAGGCATCGGCAACCACATTGGCCTTGCCGGGATGGTAGGACTAGCTGAAATCATAGTCCTTCAAATACTCCACCCAACGGCGTTGCCTTAGGTTGACGTCCCTTTGCGTGAAGATATACTTCAAGCTCTGATGATCAGTGAAGACCTCAAAATACTCCCTATAGAGATAGTGTCGCCAGAGCTTGAGAGCGAACACTTCGGCAGTCATCTCTAAATCGTGGGTCGGGTAGTTCTTCTCATGATCCTTTAGCTGGCACGAAACATATGCGATGACATTGCCATGCTACATCAGAACACACCCTAGCCCAACGCCACTGGCATCACTATACACAGTGAAGCCACCACTTTTAGAAGGCAGAGTCAACACAGGGGCAGAAACTAGACGAGACTTCAACTCTTGGAAACTTGCCTCACAATTCTGGTCCCAGCAAAATGAAACTCCCTTCCTGGTCAACTTTGTCAGAGGTGCGGCTATGGAGGAGAAATCTTTGATATACCTCCTATAATAGCCCGCTAGACCCAAGAAACTTTGGATCTTCAACACAGTCTAGGTCGCTCCTAGCCACTCACCGCCATGACTTGATAGGATCCATTCTGATGCCATCCAGAGATCAAATGGCCAAGGAACATGACTTCGCACAGCTAGAATTCACACTTGGAGAATTTGGCGTAAAACTGATGACGCCTTAGTGTATCCAAAATTGCCCTCAGGTGCAAGGCGTGAGTCTCAACATTCGGGGAGTAGACCAGCATGTCATCAACAAAAACCACAACGAACTGGTCCCAAAAAGGGCTGAAAATCTTGTTCATCAGATCCATAAACGCAGTCGGTGCATTAGACAAGCCAAAAGGCATGACTGTGAACTCGTAATGCCCGTACCGCGTCTGGAAAGCAGTTTTCTGAATATCTGAGTCTCGTAACCTCAACTGGTGATACCCTGACCTCAGATCAATCTTCGAGAACACAGATGCAGACTGCAACTGGTCGAACAGGTCATCAATGCGGGGCAGGGGATACTTGTTCTTCACTGTGATCTTGTTCAACATCCGATAATCTATACATAGTCAGAGCAAACCATCCTTCTTGTGGACGAACAAGACAAGCGCTCCCCATGGAGTTACTCTCAGCCTGATAAACCCCTTGTCCAGCAACTCTTGCAACTGAGTCTTGAGCTCTCGCAACTCCGCTAGCGCCATGTGATAAAGAGGCTTCGACACAGCACTAGAACCAGGGATCAAATCGATTGAGAACTCTACTTTTCTATGAGGTGGCATACCAAAGAAATCATTAGGGAAAATGTCAGGATATTCACACACCAAAGAGATGTTGTGAACACCCATCTCAAGAGAAGTGGAGGTAACTATACTGGCTAAATACCCCATGCAACCCCTGACCAAAGACTTATAAGCCTTCATAGTTGAGATGACATGCTTAGGTTAACCCTAACACCCACCTTCCACAAAGAAAGACCCATCCTCAGGAGACCTAAAATAAACTCTCCTCTGAGCACAGTCGATCAAAGCGAACTGCTACGCCAACCAATCCATGCCGAGTATCACGTCGTACTCCTACATGTCCATCACGATCAGGCTGGCATCGAACTCTCTGCCATTTAGCATCAAGTCGACAAACCGCAGATACCTCCATGCCAAACTGTGCTCCCTCAGCGGCATCACCACGCTGAGATGAATGGCCAGTCTAACTGGTCTCTCTCCAAACTCCGCCGTGAATGACTCAGATAAAGGAGAAAGAACTCCCTGAGTCAAACAACACTCTAGCCATCCAACCAGCCACAATAAAAGAACCTTATAGCCAAACAAAACAACACCACACATCCATACAATCAGGCAGATGTCTAGATTACAAGGAGATTACAACAAATCTCAAAGGGTTACCGAACCAACTACTCATCCATACTCTCAACCACATCTCCCGAAGACCCAGCGCCTAGAGCTGCAATGGTGAACACTCGTCCCCTAGTAGGCTGTTGTGGCGCGCTTCCTGCATTCTTAGGCGGTTTCAGACATGATCTCTGAACGTGTCCCGCCTTCCCACAATTATAGCACACCACTGGAGTTAAGGTCTGCCTAGGTTGGGGACAATATGCCGCGATGTGGCCCACCTGATTACAGTTGAAGCACTGGTTCCCACTAGGAGCACTGGACCTTGTCTGACTGAGGCCAGCTCCGCTAGTCCCAGCAAAGCTCTACCGGCCCGTAGAGGAAACATTGGACCTCGCCTTCTGCTTCTTCTCAAAGCTACCTGCACTACTAGAACTTGGAGGACCGAAGAAAGAGAACCGGGAGGTAAAAGAAGACTTACCCTTCTCTTTGAGACAACTCTCCAGAAACTTCTGATGCTCTGCCTTGAAGCGGTAAGCCATCCCAAACATGTTCTCCACAGTCTGGCACCGAAAGCCCATCACCATCACCCGTAGCCCTAGGTTCAAGCCATCCAGAAACCTCTACGCTTGCTCCTCCGCAGACTCATAAGCAGTAGCAAAGCGTTCCAACTGGGCGAACTCA
The DNA here is from genome assembly GCA_024699735.1 of Posidonia australis. NCBI lineage: Eukaryota > Viridiplantae > Streptophyta > Magnoliopsida > Alismatales > Posidoniaceae > Posidonia > Posidonia australis. Next base: position 3,846 of record JAMKQA010057130.1, read on the forward strand.
GTCTCATACTCGAGCTTCGACATCGTGCCCTGCTCCAGACTCCAGAAATCTCGGCAAATCTGCTCCTTCACATGAGTGGGAAAATACTTGTCATAGAAGGCCGCCTCAAAATCCTTCCACTGGAAGCTAACAGTGACTGCGTTTGGTAACTTCAGTCGCCTCACAGACTTCCACCACCTATCTGCCTCACCATCTAGTAGGTATGTCGCCAACTGTACCCAATGCTCCTCTAGGCATGCCATGCTCTCCAGCATATTCACCACACTCCAACTAGGCCTCACTCTCCTCAACATTGACCTTGCCCTTGAACGACGGCGGATGAAGCTTCGTGAACTGGTTCAGCCACGGGTTGCCCGACGGCTCACTAGCACTACTCTTGCTGAACGCATGAGAGATCCTGTGTGCCAAACTCCTTAATTCCACACGAACCGCCTTCCATCCATCTACATCCTCCCGGGACTCGGTCTCCTCTACCGGGGCCTTGCCCTTATGACCACGAGGAGGCATCCTGCTGGATAAAGGCAAAGTACTTACACCACAGACAAAGCAACAACCAGAAAACCACGAAGAGATCAGGTGCAGACTCTACCATGTATGCAAAACCTATGGAGAATTTAGACCAGACACCCTAGGTGTAGTGCAACCTGGTGAACTTGGAGCACTGATACTAAACTATAATGTCCCTCATTTTCCACAATAATTTTAAACAAATTAAATTACAAAAAAATTAAAGCTAAATAGAAAATATCTAACTACCAGGAACCAGTGTGTGTGGCTAGGAGACCCCAGAATATATGCATTACGCTAAACCTCTGAATGCTTGCACCTACAACCCAAAACCACAAGGAAAACGTATGAGTGACAGAAGTCACTCAGTACACACCCCACCAAAACTGTGGAAAGCAAATCATAATTACTTTTATTTTAAATTCATTTCACAAACTATTTCACAAAACCTCACAAACCAAGCCCACACCAACTGAAACCACAACCAAGGATCTACTATCCCAAAACCACAAGCAAAGGCTCTCTTTGGCCAAAACCACACACAGTGAGTTGGGAAGCCCGGTGCCAGGCAACCTAACTTTGGCCACACGCAATCCACCGAGGAGCGACCATGACATTCTGCACTACTACGGTGAAGCCACCCTATGCAAAAGTGATCATGGTCCCGCAATTTTCCCTACCTGGATAACCCTCACAAAGCCAACCCCTCCTTGGGACGGCCGTCCTGTCTCTCAGGACGCTACCAGCTACGGGGCATGTGTCCCACCTGCACTGGCCACCACAGGGTCCGCCTCCTCATGGCGTCCTCCATACACGGTGCTCAGGAGGGAGTGTCATACCTCCACACCCAATGACACCTGAGCCTCAGTGCTCACAGTGATAGTAGGAGTATCATACCTCCCCGTTATACCACAAGACAACCCTAGCCTTGAGATGATAGTCAAGGAGTCTCATACCTCCAAGACCCGACACCCCTCAGCCTCAGGTATCTCGAGCCCCGACCTCAACGAGGGAGTCGCGCATGACCACCTGAGAATGTCGTCACATTCCCTGGTCTTGACGACACGATCCCACACTGTCTCAGCCTGCACATAGAAAACAAGGAAAACGTTTTCCAAAACAGGCCAACTATTTCGTTGAAATCCATTTTCCAAAATGATTTTCATATCTTTGAAAACTCTTCCAAAACCATGGCAAAATGGCACATCAGGGGTCCCAAGAGACCACCATTGACGACCCACAATCTATCTCAATGGGACAAAACAAACCAATCTGCAAAACCGTCGGAAAATCATGTTTTTACAAACTTATTTGGGCGTAGATTTGGCATACCGAAAATAAGTTCGGTATGTCAGAAACCCCTAGTTCGGTAGGCCGATCTAGATCGGTCAACTGAATCACGTCAGCGATCAACACATAGGTCAAATTTGGTATACTGAAAATGATTCGGTCGACCAAAATCTCTTGATTTGGGAGATCGTCAAAAATCGGACGACCGAATTTTGACCAGAGGACCTAATCTGACAGAGAAACGGCATACCGAAATAGTTAGGTATGTCAAATTCTGCGAAAAATAGAAAACGGCCCAAACCCTACAGTCTGAAATCGCCCCAACTGGGACATCTGATCAGACCCCCTAAACAAACACCAAAAATCTTGCATAAAACATAAGATGTAGAGTCTTGAGTCTACTCCAAATCCTCACAAATAAAACCAAAATACATTTACCATGCATCATGATATAAAATCGCAAAGGCAGAATGGCCAAAAGGACCCAAAACGCAACCACTGGCATAAATGCCCATAAATTCTCATAAAATCACAATAAATCATAGGAATGTAAATTTACCTAGATTTCATGCAACCCTATCAATTTCTACCATTTTCATGCTCTTTATTATAGGGATTTGAGATGAGTACCTGAGAATATGTTCTGACGATTCTCCAGCCAACTCCGACGACCACGACGCAACCACGGCCACAGGAGCACTCCGCTCAAGCACCATGCCCATCATGAGCCACCACACACCGATGTCGGCCCTCGAGCACACCAAGCAAAGAGGAGGTTGAAGGGAGGAGAGAAACTGGGGAGGGATAGTGTGAGAGAGAGAGAGAAAGAGTGAGATAGGAAAGGAGGTGGGGTGAGATGGAAGGTGAAGGGGAGGGGAAAACGAGGGGAGGAAAGGAAGGGAGGTGGTGTGCTCGGGATGGAGGGATTGCATGGGGGAAGAGAAGGAGGCTTGGGTCGTGCATAGCAGAGGCCTCCGGCTTAAGAATCACGCAGAAGGAGTAGATGGTCGCATGCATGCCAACCTTTCCCCCAACTGCCAGCCTCGCCAACCACCACACAAACCCAACCACCCACCACAACCACGAGGCCAACTGCCAGCCTCAACCACTGGCCTACAACGCGGGCCTGACACGGACCTACACCCAGGCACCACATGCACAGTGCCAACCACACACAGGGACATGCAAATAGAATGCGACCCATGAGGCCTAAGCCCAAAAGCTCAAATTCACACAACATGCTTTAGAATAGTAACACCCATCTAGGAATAAAATTCATTAAAAATGTAAACAATTACAAAATGAATTTTGCAGGTGTTACAAAGACACCCCTCTTTGCTTTGATTTGATCGTTAGTTATGCATTCATGGTTATTTTACTACATTGAGGACAATGTAGAATTTAGGTATGGGGGGAGGTTTTATTCAATTTGATTGTTTGCATGTGTTTTTCTTTGTTTTATTTGTCTCATCATTGTGTTTTTATATAAAAATAATAATAATTTTGTTTCCCATGAGAATTTAGTTGGTTAAAAGTGGATGGTTACCTCTAGTTAAGGTTCTAAGGTGAAACCAATAGAAGAGTTTCTCTTGAACTCTAGTTTGGGAATAAAATCTGAAAAACAACAATGTCTATCTTATTGTTAGGTTCTCATTTACTTTTATTGCACTTACACGAGTATCCTTGATTAAGGGAATTGAGGGAGCCTAAACACTTATATTTGAGCTTAAAAGAGAAAGAAGTAATGTTTACTCAATGTATCTCACCTAGGATTGTCCTTAGAAAATATATATATATATATATATATTTAAAATAAGCATTAAAATAAAATAAAACGAAAAAAAATTGGAGTTCAAAGATCACAAAGTAACCAAGCACCCATTCCTAAGGCAAGAAGGGGTATTCATGTAAAAAGGTGGTTGGAGGACAGGTTTAAAAGACTAAAAGAATGGGGCAATGTTTACTCAGGGTGATATTCTTGGGGTTGTCTCAATAATTTAAAGAAGTGTAACGAAAAGTGTTTAGGTGAACTTAAAAACCTTAATCAAGGAATTTAATCATGTACACAAAGCATATGAGTCTCAACTGTAAGTGGATGATGTGAAGAATAAGATTAAATTTCCATACTTATGGGTTAGGGAGAAGGTTCAACTAGAGGTGAATCTAGAAAACTAAGATTGGAGATACATTGGAAACTTTATAATTAACTAAGTGATTATGGGGCAACTTTAGTAGTGTATTTTATTTTGAGATATGTAACCATGCCGGCGACAACCTTAAGGCTCAGCACTAAGGCCAAATATGCAAGGATCCTACTCATGCTGAATGCAAACAAGATTCAGCCATGTCATAGGATCATGGGCTGATGCATAGAATCTCCATAGAGGAGCAAAGTGCAATCAACCTACCAGATTTTGAACTATAGACTGAATGTTCAAAGGGTAGGACAACTGGAAAAGCAATGTCATTTGTAATGGAAATCATGCATGCACAATCATAAAATACCAAAGAACCATCACTGAAAGAATCAGATTCAAAATTACTTGGGAAAACATGCAGATGAGGATGCAAAAGAGGGTAATTTATTCTTTGATCTATCTGATGCACCAGAATGGTGAGCTAGAGTTGTGCTCTGGTTTGGAGCACCACTCTAGTGTGCCATATAGGTGCTCCAGAATGGTGAGCTTTAAAAATTCTGGATCAGACTACAGTCTGATCCAGAATTCTGATTCAGATTAAGAGAGGTAACTTCTATTTATTAAGCCTGTTATGCAAAATGATAGAAACAGCAATGAAATGATAATGAATAGAAAACCCTTTTCTTTTATTTGATTAAAAAGCGAAATAAGTCATGGGTTTATTGCGGAAATGCTTATACAAGATCCTAAATAGCATGTATGAATTGATAAGCTCGACAAGATATACGTAAGTGATGAATATGTAAAGAAACATGTTTATTGCATATGCAAGTGCAAATGCACGAATCATGGATGCTAGTGTAAAGAAATAGAGATAATAAAAAAAAAACAAAACCACTCATAGGGACTACATGATGCAAATTTTTTAACACATGGACCCTACATGCAAGACTTTTATCATAAAACTCTCTTATATATACAGCATAAATCAGATTATAAGTTAAATTCAAGGCATGCTTTATCTTGATGCAAAAGCTGGAATTAAAGAAGAAGGGAAAGAGGGGACCTACCTCCCAAGGTGTTCCTTCTTGAGATAGCAAAGATAAAGGGATCCTAGTTGCTTTAGAAGGGATGGTAATGCTCCAAAATATAAGGGAATGCTTGAGAGAAAAGAGAGTGGATTGTAGAAAACAGTAGATAGCTCGCACTAGGTCTTCTTAAGATGATAAGATCAGCTCTTCAAATCATCAAAGGAGGGAAGGGAGCCAAATAGTTGCCTATGGATGTCTTTATATAGGCATTTCTCAAGGGTAACTCCTAGAGAATACAAGGAGCCTCGTAAACGAAGAGTCTGGGAAGATTCCATGGCATATTCATTGGCAGAGGTAACAGCCATGGGAGGTGGAAAGCCAGCATCCAGTAGCCTGAGAAGTGGCTATGCGCCAGCTTGGTGAGCTAGGTAGGTGTGCCAGATAAGTGCGCCAGCCTGGTACTCCAGCTAGGTGTGCCACCTCTATGCTCCTGCTTGGTGAGCTAGCTAAATGCTCTACAATGGTGCTCTACCTTGGTGCTCTCCCCTACCTGTCTGGATTTCTAATTGGGCTGCAGGCTTGTTGCAAGCTTGGGGTTGGTCTAGCTAATGGGATTAGGTTTGCCACATCCAAAGCAACATCTGGAAAGCTTATCTATGAGTTACCTCAAAATCGGGGTGTCGACAAGTTAGTTATTGTTTCTATTTCAATTGTTATTCTGTTGTTTAGTTGTTTTATTCCAAGTTTAGAATGTGCTTTTTTTACCCTTTTCTGTGCTCTATCTTTTGGTAAGCCTAAACTTTCCTAAGAGACTAGCAAAGTGTAGGTATAGGGGAATTTGTTTAACTTTAAAAAGTATATTTTTTATTTGCATTTTAATGTATTATAGTGCTTCACAAAAGGTGTTTTTATGCAATTTTGCAAGATTTTAGGTGAAATTACTTCCAAGGACAAAAAAATGAAGAAAGGAAAGAAATTCTATGAAATGCTAACAAAAACCACCCCCATTCAAGATGGGATGCATATGGATGAAGTAAAGTGCATGAAGAAGTGAAATGGATGAATCAAATACGAGAAACTTTGCATGCACATAGGAAAGGTTCCCAAGGGCAGATTAGGAACAAAAAGATTAAGGGAAAATTTAGGGATTAGGGTTGCCAACACAAGGATAAAAACCCTTGTGGTCGTCATTTGCAAGGGGGCTCTGTCATTTTATTTTTAACCCTAGCCATCCTCTCTTCTCTCCACTTCTCTCCACAAAAAAGTTGGTGACGTCTAAGAGAAGCTTTTGGGTGGATCGACAGCAAGGTGGCTTGATTGTGTGTGGTTGAAGCTAAGGCCTGTGCAAAGGTGGTTTGTCGCAGTAGTGGGATGCACGAGTTGCAAGGATCCAAGGTAAATAACATGCATCCAATCCATTCAAGGTGTGGTTGCATCGTAAACGGTGGGTACCAAGGATTTGTGCTCCAAGATTTGTGAGAGAGTGGTGAAGTTCTTTTCTTTTCTTTTTGTTTTGAGAGATCTTTATCTTTTTCAGTATATTTTGTTGTTAATGATTGTAGAACATAAATTTTCTCTTGAAATATCATTGCAGTTTTAATTTCTATGAATTCTGTACATAAATCTTGACTTCTAACCTAATGTTTGATTGAAATAACCTAATCGTTAACATTAACCTGTGTGTTTATTGATAGATAAACGTGTAACCTCAGTTTTAATTCTATTTCCAATGACTTTCGAATAAGCTTTACCATTGTTTTGCTGCAGTTTTAATTTTCATATCATTTTCAGCCCTGTTTTTCGTTGTTTGAGAAATAACGTGTTTTGTAGTAGTTTTTATAGGAAGTTTGATTTAGAAGTAGTAGGGGAATGTCTGATCTATCATGTTTTGAATAGATTTAGGTGTTAAGATCTTAGATTAGTTTTAGCTTAAGTGGTGCAAAATTTTTGCAATTTAATTAGAATCTTTGTAGTAGATTTTAAGTGCTGTCTTGATTGAGTTCAGGTGTGATGTTTTCTGATTTCTGCTATTGAACAAGTTCATAAAATTTCCATTTTATATTTTTTCTTGAATTTCACTTGCTAAGCTTTCTATTGATACCAATTTAATGAAATTTGGTGCTGTGAAGTGTAAGTTATGAATTTTTAAAGTCAATAGGTGATTTCAGTTTGCAAACTGTATTGTTTTTGCATTTGTTCCTTGTGAAACTTTCTGCTGCAGTTTTACGTATTTAATCGAGTTTGCATAATTTTCTCATTTAGTAATCTTCCGGATCTTTCTAATGATACCTTATTTGTAATTTTTGGATTTCTGGATTGAAAGTTATGATTTTTAGAAGTTGCCGCTGATTCCTGGAATTAATTGGATCCGGATTTCCTACCTCTTTACTTGGTTATTTTAGTTGTTTTGGCATTAATTTAGTTGTAATAACTTAATTGTGTTGTAATCTGAGATTGAATTATTTAATCATTCTTGTGTGTAATAACAACTCCCTATGGATTCGACCTGTACTTGCCGATGTGCTTCATTAGACGTTGTGTACTTGTGGTTTTATTACTTGAAATTATTTAAAATTTTCATACATGAACACATGGAAATAGTAGAGAATGACCAGAATGATCAGTATGAACAATCTAATATGGAAAATATAGATGAGCCTTTAAATGACCCACTAGATGCCTCTAGAAATAAAAAAAATGAGAACTCTGCCTTCATGGATGAATGATTATCAATTGTATTCCTGTAAGCCATCATATTTCTTAATAGATGCAAATCAGAAAAATCACATGGAACCTACAATATATAGTGATGTGATTAAATCACATGAGAAAGATTCGTGGCTTGAAGTCATGAATGATGAAATTAATTCCATAACAAGAAATAATGTTTGGGAATTGTATGATTTACCTGAAGAAAGAAAGCCTATAAGATACAAATGGGTATTTAAGAAAAAGCTAAGGGTAGATGGGTTAATTGACAAATTTAAGCCTCGATTGGTAGCTAAAGGTTATACACAGAAGGAAGGAATTGACTTTCAAAAAATATATTCTCTAGTAGCAAAGTTTGCATCTATTAGAATCATACTATCAATTGTAGCATACTCAGATTTGGAATTACATCAAATGGATGTTAAAACTGCATTTCTTAAATTTCATAATGTGTTAGGTGGAAGGATACAAGGGAAAAGTGTGCAAATTGAATAAATCAATATATGGATTAAAGCAATCTTCTAGACAATGGTATCTCAAATTTCATAATGTGATTATCCAAATGAGATTTATTTCAAATAGATTGGACAATTGTATGTATGTTATGAAAAGTAAGAGCAGTTTTATAATATTATCTTTATATGTAGAGATATTTTAGTTGCCACAAATGATATGGAATTGTTGAATAAAGTAAAAATTGAACATAGTAAAAAAAATTGAGATAAAGGACATAGGAGAAGCATCTTATGTCCTTGGAATACAGATCCTTAGATATCGAAAGTCTACAATGCTGAGTATAAATTAAGAAAAGTATTTACACTTAGTACTTAAAAAGTTTGAAATGTAAAATTATGCCTTTGCACTTACACCATATGTGTAAGGAAAAAGATTGAATAAAAGTCAATATCTTCGAAAGGGACAGAAATCTCTGAATATGTCATATGCATGAGTGCTAAAAGTTTAATGTATACTAAGTCGTGTGTTAGACCAGATTTGACATATTCAATAAGTTTGGTTAGCAGATATCAAAGTAATCCTAGACCAACACATTGGGAAGTTGTTAAGAGGATTATGAAGTATATCAAGGGCATGTTGCAACACAAACTTGTATAACAAGCGAAAATGTTAGAAGTATTAGGTTATTCAAATGTAGATTTTGGAGGTGATAAAGATGACGGAATGTCCACATCTAGACACTTGTTCATCTTTAGTGGTGTGCTGTCTTATTAGGAAGTAAAAAGCAAGGTTGTGTTGCTAGATATACATAGGAAGCTGAATACATTGCATGTAGTACAACCACCACACATGTTGTTTGGATTAAGCGATTTTTAAATGACTTAGATCTTAATCTGATAGATGGACCAGTTGGAATATATTGTAATAATCAAGAAATAATTAGTCTTATAAATAGTGGTGCTAATAGTTCAAGAGGAAAGCACATTAAGAAACATTATCACTACATTCATGATATTATATGGAAAGAGAAAATAGAGGTGAGTTATATTCCCACCTCATACATGATTGTTGATCCATTGACAAAAGAAATTCTAGTAGAGAAATTTGTCAAACATGTAGGCTTGATGGGATTAAGGAATATTTCCATAGATAATGGAGATAGAACACATTCTTAAGAATAGTGGAAGTGAAAGTTGAGAAAAACTCATATGTTTTACGAATAGTGGGAGTATGTAGGAATTTATAGCTTAGTCTTCATGACCAAGTGTAAGATGTTAGTAAATGTGGTCAAGAAGACCACAGACGTTACAGAAAGAGAGAAAACCTCTCCCTTAATTAATGGAGGTGGATTAGGGCAGAGGAATTATGAAGAATAACTACCTCCTCTATATATGTCACGCCCCAAATTTTCCACAATAATTTAAACAAATTAAATTACGGGAAAGCTAAAGCTAAACAGTAAAATATCTAACCACCAGGAACCTGTGTGTGCGGCTAGCAGACTCCAAACTATATGCACTACGCTAAACCAATCGCATGCCTGCACCTGCGAACA
>JAMKQA010057131.1:0-11001 GCA_024699735.1 Posidonia australis
AAAGCCAGCAGTCGCAGCCTTGTGCGCCAGGGAGGTGCGCTGGATAAGTGCGTCACCTATGTGTGCTAGGGATGTGCGTTAGGTTGGTGTGCTAGGTTAGTGTGCTAGGTTGGTGTGCTAGGTAGGTGTGCTAGCTAGGTGTGTTGGCTTGGTGCTCTCCCTTATTGGTCTGGTTTTCTAACTGGGTTGCGGGCTTGCTGTGGGCTTAGGGATTGGTCCAAAGGTCAACCATATCCAAAGCAACAAATGAGGCCTTATCAATGAACTACCTCAAAATCGGGGTGTCTACACCAGGTGTGCCACAGTAGTGCTCCTGCTCGGTGCTCTAAACAGGTGCTCCACATTGGTGCTACAGCTAGGTGCTCTCCCCTACTTGTCTGGATTTCTAATTGGGCTACGGGCCTGCTATAGGTTTGGGATTGGTTTAGCTAATAGGATTCAAGGGTTAACCGCATCCAAAGCAACATCTGGAAAGCTCATCTATGAGTCACCTCAAAATCGGGGTGTCTATAACGCCCCTACAAAAACCACGGCAAAACAACAAAAAACACAAACCTAGGTTATTACAAAACGTGATTTTCAAAATTCAATTTAAAACATTATTTCCTTTTTAAAACATTTGGAATCTATATCCAAAATATGCCTTTTCCAAAAGCTTGCATTCCCTTTTCAATCCATGCATTTTTAAACATTTTTATATATTTTGAGAAATCTACATTCTCAACCAGATTTAGCCTAAAACACAGGGCCTCATAGGGCTCAAAACAAAATCTCATACATTGGCTGGTAGCTGGTTAAAACATAATCCTTATTTAACGCTAAAATCTGAAGACAATGTACAAGTCTAGTTCTAGCTACAACGACACATTTTATTCCCACTTTGGTCATCCGAAAATCCCTATTTTGGGTCAATCAAAATACCTTCGGTCAATCGAAATCCCTTGAAATGAAAGATCAGACATTTTCAGTCTATCGAATTAGGGGTTCTGGTCAAATACTGATAGAAAAATGGTATACCGAATCAAAATCGTCATATCAAACTTCCCGATTTTAGTAAACTTCCCCTGAGCCCTACCCATTCATTCGTTGAAATTGGGACCTTTAGCGGACCCAACAAACACACCACATAAATCATGAATAAAACATGGGGTGTAAACGCTCGATTCTACTTCATAACCCCTCAAACCATTCACCTATACATTAAGCATGCTGTTCTAAATAAAATCATAAAGGCATGATGCTCACTCATGAACACTGTAGCAAGCATATGAATTTCAATTAAAAACCCAATGAAATCTCAACAACCTAGCACAATCTCTATACATTCATGCCATTCATCACATTTTCATCCTTCCTACTATTTTTTCATGATTTTACATGCATTTTTCATCATTTTTATGCCGTTAACCCATTTACTTAAACCAAAGGAAAAGGAGGAAAGGCGGGGGTCGCGTACCTTGCTCGGTCCTCTGGCAACCGTCCCACACTCCAGCGAGCCTGTTCACACCCCAGTGAAGCCTCTCCCATCGGCGGTTCATGCGCACAAGGCTCCTCTCCTCCGGCTCGCGTTCACCACTCCTCTCTCTCTCGCTTGCCACCGCACTTTACTCCTCATTCTCCCCTCCCATTTATCTCCTTTGCCACCTCGCATCTCGCCAACCCACCTTCGCTTGAGATGACATTGGAGGGGATGGGATGGGCACAAGATCACAATGGAGGCACGGGTGGCTGAGAGAAGAAAGAAAGGAGAGGAAGAAGATGAGGGCTCGTGAGAGAGAGGGAAAGGAAAGAAAGAAAAGAGAAAAGACAGGCATATAAACCGAGGCAACTATGCATCATTTGACTAGACTCCACATTGGTCCCACAACACAAACAGATACACAGAAAACCATCAAACCTCCACACACAAATAGATTATCCATTAATAAACCATTTATACAATATCACAACTAATTACATGATTTACAATTAAAATGGATAATTAGGCCTAGATGTCATAGGTCATTCTCCACTATTTCCATGAGTTTATTTGTATTTTCTATATTTGGTTGATTCCCATTTTCTGGATCATTTCTTTGAATACCATTAAAGTAATCATCTTCTATTACTGATAATGGTTCATCTTTATCTTGAATATGTTCTTCTTCCTCTAAATTTTCTAGAAATGTAGCATCTCTATACTCAATAATTCCTTTTTCTTTATGGAAAAATCTATATCTTGATAATTTATCACAATATCCTAATCTACATTTTAATGTTCTAAAGTCTAATTTAACCTTGAGTTAACTTAGAATGAGTACATGGATTGTTGAACCTCATCTCCTTAAATGATTAATATTGGGTTTTGTTCTATTTCACAACTCATAAGGGATTCTTGTGAAAGATTTGGTGTGTATTCTATTCAAAGTATATTTTGTAGTGAGTAGTGTCTCTCCCTAAAATTCCTTTGAGAGGCATAAATGTGATAACATGCATCTAACAGAATTCATTGGAGTTTGGTTTTTTATTCTCCCATATCATTTTGTTGTGGCGTATAAGGTATAATAATATGCCTCTTTATTTTATACTCTTGACAATATAATTCAAATTCCTTTGAATTATATTTCCCATCTTTGTTAGATCTTAATATCTTATTGTTTCTTTCGAGTTGCTTTTCTACTTCTACTTTATATTTCTTAAAGTAACTTAACACTTCTGTTTTATGTGAGATTAAATAATCATATGTATATCTAGAGTAATTATCTACGAATGTTACAGAATATTTCTTATTAGTGTATGTTTTTACACTAAGTGGACTACATACATCTGAATGTACTAAAGCTAATAACTCATTTTCCCAATGTCCAACAACAAATGATTTCTTAGTTATTTTTCCAACCAAGCATGTTGACATGTGTAATGACTAGCCTCAAGTCGTTACCCTAATTTCTAGTTACATTTTTTTTCCATTTAATTCGTCTCATAGATCTTAAATTAAATTCAACAAGGAACAATATATAAACATAAATACTATTAACTGAAATAAATCTAACTACTTACACACCTAGATCCTTTGATGTGTGGTTAACTGGCTCTAGCTCGTGTGCATTAGCAGCACCTTCATCCTATCCTATACATGCAAAAATGTAATATCTGTGGCTGGATTATCCAGAATGAATGTTATTAAGTTATTGTAACCTGGATAATTAGCTTAATGATATGTTGTGTCTTGAGCGCTTTATTTAAGTTGGTTTTTATTTTTGGTATTTTTTCCCACGGTGTGGTATTTTTGACCCGAGTCTGCCACATATGTGTGTGTGGGACCAATGCGGGGCTAGAGTCAACTCTGCACAGTAGCCACCGCCCCTCATTGTGCTTGTCACAGTGATTCACAGCTTTCCTCCATGCCGCATCTTAGATTTGCCAAGTTCTCAGGTGACTGTCATTGAAGGATGACAACATGGAGACAGCAGCCTTAAATGGAGAAGGAGAAGAGGGCGATGGGGACAGAGACCAGAAGGAGAAGAAGAAGAACCAGAGAACCAGAGAAGAAAGAAGAAAGGAGGACGAGGGGTGTTCGGCCGGTGGAAGCGTGCTCACCGGAGAACCTTGTGCCAGAGGACTCACTGGGAAGGAGAAAGGAAGCCACTGAGGGGAGGATCACCGGAAATTGCCTCTGTGTACACGTCCCTCCGTCTCATTCCTCCTTTATGTTTATGTTCCAATTCCTTGAAGTATGCTATGATTTAGTGTAAAAAGTTTGCATATGAGTAGTTTTGAGTAAGATCATGGATGAATGTGAATTCTAGAATTTTTTAATGATTTAAAGTGCATTTTAGAAGAATTTTTAGGGTAATTGCTACAATGGCTTGAGATGTGCTCTGTTTGCTTTTGATTTTAGATCTAGAGCAATATACCAAGGTTTTTAATGAAATTTATTCCAAATGAAAGTAAACTTGGCATGCTAGATTATATGTTTTATGTAGGATTTGTAGTTCACCGGAAAGGAGTTCATTGGAGGTCCCAATTTTGACGAACAAGTGATTAGAACTCAAGGAAAGTTTACTGAAAAAGAGCATTTTGGTATTCCGAATTAGGTTCGGCATGCCGATTTCATGTTAGTATTTGTAATACCCATAAATTCATTTTGTAATTATTTATATTTTTAATGAATTTATCCCAAGACGAGTGTTACTGTTCCGAGGCCCATTTGTGTGATTTTGTGATTTTGGACTTGGGCCTCGTGGACCGGCTTTTGTTTAGAGTGTTCTTGTGCTCGTCCCCACGTGGTTAACACTGTGCGTGTGGCACTATGCTTGTGGGCCTATGTGTGAGTCGATGTGGGACCCACGTTTGTGGGCCGGTTGGTGTGGTGGGCGGCTAGCTCGTGCTCGAAGCCAGTGAGTGTCCTCATGTTGGGGCCTGGTTGTTGAGCTGTGCGCGGCATGGCTAGTAGGCAGCTGGAGACGGGTGGGTACATGTGTGCATACTTGGTGGTTAGGCATGCGCGTAGCTGCTCCTTCCCACGCTTATAAAGCTACAATCGAAAGCATCGATCCAGCCAAGCAAGGTGTCAGAGCAGTGCCTGGGGGTCACCATGGTGGGATAGCTCTGCAAATATGGCAGTAAAAGACGGAATCTGACATAAGCATGGGACAAGCATAGCAATCCAGCATGATATGATACAAGAAACACATGTAGAAAATCAAGAAGCATTGTTCAAAGTCTGCAGCCATGGAAACAGTATAAAAAGCAAAAAATATATATCTACAGGGGCATGTAATAGAAAACAAATAAAAATCTGCAAGGACACGTAGCAGGAATGCAAATCTGCAAAGACTAGCATTGTTCCAATATCTGCAAAGACATGTAGCAGGAAGCAAGCAAATCTACAAAGACAGATCACAGAAAAACATGCAAATCTGCAAAGACTAGTAACATGAAATATGTAGAACAGAGAAAAACACATACCATCGTGATGCAGAATCCGCATCTAAGAAGATCAAACTGGGCAAAGATGAGCAAGCAAGGTCTGCCGTCAAGTTCTTTCAGAAAGGACGGCACTGCCTCTCGCAGGATGTAGGCTTATATAGAAGACCAGGAAGGGTTTCAATAAAAACGGAAAACGAAACTCGCCATTTCTGGAGACGCACCTATGAGGCACATATCACAGACGCACCTATGCGGAGCACCACGGCGGCGCACCTAGGTGGCGCCTGGAATGACAGAAAATGTCAGCAACACCTGTTCAGAATGTTGACATCGCCAGAATCGACGCCATTTGATTAACCCTGCATGGCATATATTTTTTGCATACAACCTGCACATACAAAACCCCGAGGGGCACATTGCGGAATTAGAAATTTTCTTATACATTTTCAGAAAATGTTACAAACTGCAAGTATTATTACAGAATTTCCAGCAAAATTACAGATAAAGCTACTCTTCCTCTGAATCTTCCTCTTCGGACGCTGTCTTTTGAAAATACTCAGCCAAAATTTTGTTGCCTCGTCGAGTGATTCGGCGGGACCACTGAGCAGCTGCGGCAGCCTGAGAGAGAGGGGTAGAGTTGTGAACTGCCTGGGTGACCTCGATGTCTAAACGGTCCTCCTCAGACGCCTCCATAGTGAAATCCCCGCTACTGGCTACATTCGCTCTCTCGACAGGAAAATCTTGCTGCAAAAGCAAACTTGTGTTAGCAATAAGAATCTTTAAAGAGGCGGCAGAAGCAGAAGAGAGAAGCATACCCTGATGATGTTGTGCCAGCGCAGCTCCTGCAAAATAATAGAGGTGTCAGATATAATCAAGATGGCAGGTTGCAAAGTAAAATTTTACCCTTTTCCGGCGGATGTCAGCATAAAAGGCCCCAAATTGCTCCTCGAAGCCCTATGAATTATAGCAAATGTCAGATTGTCATAGTCCATGCAAAAGCAATGAAAAGAAGAAATGGAAATTTTGTACCTGTGCCCACCTAGATGCATACCACATCCTGTGCTGGCTATCCCGCACGGCCTCCTCGAACAGATACGACTTCCCCAAATGCCTGTACCAAGCAAGGTAGTCTGTGTAGTTGACTTCTCGAAGGACGTGCCTATCCTGAGAAGCCATGGCAGCTGCATGCCAGCTTCTAGCAACCGAAAGGGTTGTAGCCAGGCGATCCATGTCAGCAGGAGGAGGGGCAGGAATGCAGAATACATCAGAGAACTAATGCCGCACACGCCCTGGGAGGTAGAGGGCCGACTTCTTCATGTAATAGAATCTCACCTGTTTATCCTGAAGAACGCAGCCAGAGTTCAAGGGAGCCCAGTCGAATCCATCGTATCGAGCAAATGGGTGTAGGTGGACCTGTTACAGAAATAGGAAGATGTAAGCAAACGAAGTACAACAGGCATGCAAAGTCTAGAGGCAAGAGGAGACTTACAACCTCGAGTTCTACCAGGTCCAGCAAATACTGGTAGGATTCATAGCTAAACACCCTAGCAGTAGCCTGGTGGTCAGGCTCGACCCACTAGCGGGGAAAGGGTAGGAGCTCGTCCCGCAGACGGCCAAAGCAATGCCCTGTGGTGATGTGCTCCATGATCCAGTACTGTAGATGCAAGCACAAGTTAGTATTTCAAATATAAAGCATAAAAGAAGTTTGTTTTGCAAAGTAACAGAAGCAAATACTTACAGTCAGCAGAGGGTACAACCCTACATAAGAGCGGTGCCCAAGCTTGACCACATTGTCGAGCCCATAGATCAGCCAGGTGTAGCTAGCACCGACCCAGTCATAGTGATCCAGATGCTCCAGGTTGGACAGATATGCAATCCAGTCAGCATGGATACAGTAGGCCGACGAATCGTAGAAGATCAAAACCAGCAGCTCCAGCAGAAAGTGCCTCAGTACAAAATCCGCTTCCCCACTATCAGGCTCGGGGTTTGGCCAGAACTTGTCCCATTCCCTTAACCACCCCATGGTGATCATATGCTTCCCCCTAGGCGGCTTAGGAGTGACACGGCCAAGATGCGCAGGTGCAAAGTGGAAGCCGTGGGTGGTCTCACCATTAATGGGCTCGTCACCAAAAGGAAGGCCCGTCAGCAGAGCCCACTGATCGGGCAGAACAGTCAGCTCACCAATGGGAAAGTGGAAGGAGTGTGTCTCGAACCTCCACCTTTCTACCAAGGCTCGGAAGAAGTTGTAATGGCCGTGGATGATGGGTAGACGCAGCAAACCACCAAATGGAGACCGGCGGTGGAGGAAGTTTTGCAGAAACTTCGGTAGACGGTGGAAAAGTTCGAGCATCGGAACCCAGTGGCATCACATGATCCGACTTGCATCCCCTTCCTGAAATATCAAGCATAGAGTCAGAGCCAAGTCACAAGCAGAAAGCAATTTATAATGATTAAAGTACATCAAAGTAGAAGAATTATCCCAAACTCGGGACTCTCGCAGATGTGACGATCGCTCAGCAATCGCCCCTCGAAATTTCCAGACTCCTGAAAATGCATTTGTCAGAAAACGCTGGATTTGAATACCCTTTTAATATTCAGTTCGGGCTTACCCTAGCAGGGATAGTAGGAGTCGAGCTACTAGAGGCCCATGACCTCGAAGAGCGGCCTCGTCGTCTGGAACGAGAGCTAGAAGGCATATCCCACGAAGATTGTGGGGTTCCTGCCTCGGGAACTGAGTCATCCTGCAGAAAAGGAAGTCAGACCAAGAATTAAACAGCAATAGCAGGCATGATAAATGCAGAAAAGGTCAAAATCAAATGTGGCATTACAGTCATTGGCGTAATAGTAAAATGCAGGTCATTTTAATAAAGACTGTAACATATGATGGCCAAAATGCAAGCATGCAGTTGTAAAGCAGTGTTTGATTGTTGTATTTGCAAAATATAAGCTATCAAGCAATTTTGATGCAGAGCAATGAGCAAAAAATCAGAAATAATGTGGACTGAATGGTATAAGCAAGCAGCTTCACGGCTAAGCACTGCCGGAGCACCGTCGGCAGTCAACCATCACTCCGCGGCCTGTGCCTTCCCCTGGCATGCCCTCATTTCCAAACCCAGCAACTTACAGCCCGCAGCAACCCAGCGGTGCAGTCCGCCGGAGCCCGTCGCCGCAACGGCCAAGCCCCAGCAACCCACAGCCCGAGAGCCACCAGCCCGCTGGAACCCCCAGCCATTACGCCCGCAAGCCACGACTGCAGGTAAACCCACAGTCCGCCGCCGCGACCTGAGCGGAACGGGCCTACTGCTCTTAGCCTGTCGGAACCTTGTCCAGCCATCGACCACCCGCAACGAAGGATCAATACAAGCTCAAGCAAAAGAAAGGGAAGAGGAGATCAGAGCTTACCTCCGCCGGCAAACCTCGGTCCAGCCAGTCCTGGAGGGTTTGGTCCATGCCGCCGCCGACCGTGACGCCGCAGCAATCGCTCCGCACCATGCCGACGCGCCTCACGCGCGCACCAGCAACAAGCACTCCACCGGCGCACTCCTCGCACGCCGCCGTTGCAGATGAGATGGGAGAGAAGAATGGGTTTCCACTGCTGAGAAGAAGAGAGGAAGAAGACGCAAGTTTCGTTTGAGGGGAGAAAGAAATGAGGAAGAGGAAGAGGCGTCTTATGAGAGAAGGAAGAAATATTTAAATATAAAACTTTATGCATGATTGTTGTAGAGATATAGAACCCAAACAGCAAGAAGCATGCACAGCAGCAACAGTCCCTTGCAGTTCCTAGTAGCAAGGGGAAATATTTTTGGCAGTTATGGCAGTTAGTCAGTGGGGCCCATGCAGGAGATGAATCAAGGTTCAGAAATTCAAAATGATCGTGACAATTGCGTTCCAGCCTTTATCATCTCACAGCTTATGCACCCAATGCAGAGTATGCAGTTTTCAGCACGTAGCTTACAAAATGCACCATGTTGGGTAATTTACAGAAAACCCCCTGCATTTTGTAAAATTGCAAATCAGTCCATGGAGGGCGTGGGAAGTTTGTTTCAAAACGAACATTTGTTGATAGACAGCATAATCTTAAATGTCACAGCACGATGGCAGTTCAGCAATCAAAAAGTAGTTTGGTTGGGCAATTTGCAGTAAAGACCAGAAGTTGTGGATATTTGCACATAAGTCGTCATCTTTTGCAAGCAATTTGGAGAATCACAGCAAATGGGAAATCCGAGCATGCATCTCGACAAGAATGCTAGTCTCTGCACTGCAACCTCGGCCATCAGCATATAGCAGTTCCTTCTAGGGGAATAATCCTAGGGTTATCGCTTTGTTTTCTGGGATCTCATCTTGAGCGGATAAGACCCTTCTGTGCTTTGGTTTTCCGCGAGCGCGGAATCCAACTTGCTTGACTTTGACCTGGTGGTCAATGTCGTTTGCCCTTTGGATTTACGTAGGCATGGAATCTAGCTTGCTTGACTTTGACCGGGCGGTCAATGTCGTTTGCCCCTTTGAATTTCCGCGGGCGCGGGATCCAGCTTGCTTGACTTTGACCGGGCGGTCAATGTCGTTTGCCCTTTGGATATCCGTGGGCGTGGGATCCAGCTTGCTTGACTTTGACCGGGCGGTCAATGTCCTTTGCCCCTCTAGATTTCCTCGGGCGCGAGATCCAGCTTGCTTGACTTTGATCGGGTGGTCAAATGTCGCTTGCCCTTTGGATTTCCGTGGGCACGGAATCCAGCTTGCTTGACTTTGGCTAGGCGGTCAAGGTCCTTTGCCCCTTTGGATTTCCACGGGCGCGGGATCCAGCTTGCTTGACTTTGACCGAGCGGTCAAGGTCCTTTGCCCCTTTGGATTTCCACAGGCGCGGAATCCAGCTTGCTTGACTTTGACCGGGCGGTCAATGTCCTTTGCCCCATTGGATTTTCGCGAGTGCGGGATCCAGCTTGCTTGATCTTGATCGGGCGGTCAAGGTCCTTTGCTCCTTTTGATTTTTGTGGGCACGAAATCCGACTCCTTGGCTTTGACTGGGCTGTTAAAGTCCTTGATTTCTCAGATTTCCTTGGGCAGGAAATCTCGTGGCTCGAAATGGGGGTATCTTGTCAACCCTGAGCATCGGTCTTGGTTCCCTTCGTCCCTTAACCTCGCTCAGGGAGGGGCATCCATAGACACCTTGATTTTGAGGTGACTCATTGATGAGACTCCAGTTGTTGCTTTGGATGGGGCTGACCCTTGAACCAACCCAAACCCGTAGCAAGCCTGTAGCCCAATTAGAAAACCAGACCAGTAGGGGAGAGCACTTACCTAGCACACCTAGCTAGCACACTTCCCTAGCACTTACCTAGCACACCTAGCTAGCACACTTCCCTAGCACACTTACCTAGCACACTTAGCTAGCACACCTCCCTAGCACACATAGGTGGCGCACATCCCGGACGCACACCACTTCGCAGGCTGCGGGCTGCTGGCTTTCCACCTCCCATGGCTGTTACCTCTAGCAACGAATATGCCATGGAATCTTCCAGGCTTTTCGTCTGCGTAGCTCTCCCCATTCCCATGAGTTACCCATGAGAAAATCCTATATAAGGACACCCATAGGCAACCATTGAGAGAGGTTAGAAATCCTGAATTCAGCCATTTTCTGTTCTGAGCTAGCTTCCTGCACGAGTTTCTCCTTCTGACCAGCAGCTTATTTTCGTTCTCTGGAGCACTCCTTTGCGTCCTAAAGCCTCCTTGGTCCTTCCAAAGCAACAAGGATCTTTTTTATTTCTGATATTTCAAGAAGGAACATCTTGAGATGTAGGCTTGCTACCTCCTCTTTCTCTTTTGAATCTCATTTCAGAAACATGATAAAACATGCTCAAAAATCATACATATGGACTGATTTATTCCATGTTTTTGTAAAGTTTTATGATAACATGCTTGCTCTCCATGCAAAAATAACCTCCATGCTAATCTATACATTTGTTTCTAGTGTAAAATCTACATGAGTTATCTTCTCTCATCATTTTCTTGCACATAGCATTTTGCCATGCATTTATATATTCTTGCACATAGAAGCATGCTTATGATCATCATTTACATATGTTCTGATTGGCA
>JAMKQA010057133.1:0-14049 GCA_024699735.1 Posidonia australis
CCCCCCCCCCCCCCCCCCCCCACATGTCGAAGTGCTCCCTCAAGGTCACCCACCTTGGCGTTGAGGGTATCTAGAGCTGCTGATGATGAGGGTGATGCAGCGGGAGGAACGGCCATATATACTATGTCGGTGGCAATTAAGTGCTCCTTCGGTTCCACCATCTGGCCTCCTGGTTCTGCAGCATGATGGCCAACATATCCGTGCATGAGTGCTAAATGTGGTTGTGGGAATGAAAATGCCTAAACCTGGTGATGTGTGGGAGGAGGATGAGCAGAATGTTGTGTAGCAGTGGGTGCTGAATGCGGGAGTAGCAACTACTGTAGTGATATGACGCTAGACTATAGGCTTTGTGGATGCTATACTCCAGCCAACCCAACGGGCTGGCCACCAGATGTTGGAGTAGAATGTTGTGTAGTGAGGTGGGGTGCCTGTGAGTGAGGCATTGTATCATCCCTAACGTGGGTACTGTGAGGAGCTGGGTGAGGGTTGAGGTGGTGGTCTAGAAGGTGATGCCTGGAACACCTGAGCAAGCTACCAGGGAACCTCAAGAACGGCAGGGTCTATAGTGGACTCGATAGCCAAGGCCATGCCATCGATCTTCTAGGCGAGGGCCAACAGATATTCTGCCTGTACCACAAGGGTTCCCTCAAGGACAATGAGGGGTGGCATAGTCAATGGTTCGGATGTCAAAGACGGAACAGATACAGATTGCCCTGGAGGTAGGGAACCTGTAAGGGATGTCACCGTAGTGGGTTGAGTGCTAAAAGAGAAAGGTCCCTGAGGGAGCGTGGCCGTCAGTGATATATCTGGAACCGGAGTGGGGGTCACTGAGATAGACTCAGTGCCTAGTTCCAAACCGGCCAAGGTCGTGGATGTCCTACATTGTAAGGGATAGAGCCATCGTGATGCACAAATAGGACATAGTGAATAGCTGAAGTCATAATAAGGTAAGAGGGACTGAAAATGGAGTGCCTTCTTGAGCAATAGTGTTGGAGAGAGGCTCACTGGTGTGCTGGACCATGGATGTCTGGGAACAGGTGTGAATGGGATTGCGGTGTCAAATTAGGGGATGAATCCTAGGAGGAGCTATCGTCAAAGTGGTGAATAACTCGAGGAAAGATGATCAGCAACGAAGTGTCGCAAATAGGTTAATCAAAGGCAGGAACGCTCGAGCACTGGGTAAGGAACTCACGCTCTATCCTGGTAAAAAAAGAAAACTATCGGTTTTAAAACCAGCAACATGATGCAATTATTAAAGTGGCGTGAATGGCATTCATGCACATGTATGAGTCTATTATGCTCTCTCTCACCAATCTTGTGTGTCCTACCAGGCTGTCTACTACATGATCACGCATGGGTAAATGGGTCTCCGACTCAGGCTAGATAGTAAGGTCCCTACTATAAATCCTTGTCAATGCGTAGGCAGTGAATGGGTGGTGCGTTGGTAGCCTCATCTCCTACAATAGCGTGGAGTTGTACCCTCTACTAACATTGACACAACCCAAGACAAGGGGAGACAAGCTAGCAACGCGCCCTATGCCAAAGCTATAGAATGGGCTATCAAAATTATCCTTTGCAAACTATAGATGGACTCAAAGGAGTAGATGCATGCCCTATATGATCAATCATGCAGTATGCTTTTGTATCTTTTACTTGCGCATTATTAACCAGAGGGGAAAAGCGTTTGAATTGGTCTCTAGTTCCACCTTATTAATTGTTTCTATGAGTTTATGTATTTTATTTTTAAACCAGGAGGGAAAAACAAACATGTCTCTACTCTCCTAGTCATATCAAATGCGAAAGGGGAAGAAAACACACAAGTAAGGCAAACAAGCAAGCAAACAACAAGCAAAAGGCATGATCATGGCATGTACGAGTGTCGTGGCATCATGATTGTGAAAGGAAAGCATCCATCAAATCAAAAGACAAGATATATAGCATGTGAGTGCAGTCACAGAGCAAATGTGTAAAAGAAAGTGTGAAAGGCATGCTAAATAAGCAAACAAGCACAAGAAAGGCAAACAAGCAAGCATATGAAGCCAAAGCCCCAAAAGCAAAGGACAAACAAGCTAAAAGGGACTAACCTGAAAGCCAGAATTTACTACTCCCCAGTGGAGTCGCTAGTTATGTGACCACGCTTGCCCAGGAAATTGGCGTGGAGTCGCACCAGAGGGAGGAGGCCACAACCATGCTAGAAGGTGAAGGCGCAAGATAGGATAAAATGAAAACCACAAACAAACCACAAAAAGGATGAATGCATGTAATGCAAATGAAAAGGCCAGATGTCTACAAACCATAGGATGGGTAAGGATTCCTGTTACACACTGGGAAGGTATTAGGCACCCCTGTGCACCGAGAAACTCGATCTTTCTAGTCTAATTCGCTTGCTAAAGGATGAATGTAACTGAATGCTTGCTAAGCCTAGATTGTGCTCTAATCATACTAATATGAATGCCGAGTCATGACTAGATGAATGTGCAAGATATATGCGAAAATTGAGAAGAAAACCACATGAAATGACTAGATAACAACAATGGGAAATGACAAAGAAAATTACATGAAATGATGATGTTTTTGGAGAGAATGGCATTGGAAACCATACCGATATCGAGAGAATCAAAAATGCGATCGATCCAAATCATCAGAATCACATAAGACGTCACAGAAATCAAAATGAAAAAATTGCAAAGAAATCCATGCAAAAGGGCCAAATTATGACATATGAAGAAAATCACATGAAATGACAAAATTTTTGGAGAGAATAATCTAGGAAACCATACTGATATCAAAAGGGTCTAAAATGGGGTCAACCAAAATCGTCGGAATCATCGCAAATGTGATAAAAATCAACAAAGGGAAAATAATCCGCAATTAGGTCAATTTGGGTCTTTAGCTCAATTCATGTATGCCCTCAGGCAATGAAATCGAAATCAAATCGAAAAAATCCATAATGTAGACTAAGGGGAATCAAATCAAACGTCAAGCGAAAGAATTTGAAAAAGGATTGGAGAAAAATCCACAAAAAATCACATGGAATGCTGGCTTACTCAAAAGTGATGAAATGATATGCAAGTGTAATGAAAACTATGCAAAATGCATGAAAATGTACCTAAATATGTAAAGAATGCTGAGGAATGATTTAGATAGGAATTATGCATGACTAAGTGCAACACTAACATGCATGTGCATGATTTGAGGGTATGGGGGTAATTGAGTAATTTCACGAGGTCAAGTGTAATAAATGTGTACTTGTGCATGATGCATGGTCTAATGTATGAAAAATGCTAGGAAAATGTTATTTACAATAAAACATGAAGGGGACAAGGTTTTAAATACAAGAAAATGATGTAAACATGATAAAGGACAAGTTCACGGACTAAAATGCAAAATTCACGAAAAAAGGAGAAATCATGATTAAAGTGTGTTCAATGACTTTTATCTTAGCGTTCAGTTCATGAATTAAAGTAAAATGTGGCATTAAACTGTGAGATGTGTGTAGATTGTGTCTTACTAATTTCCTAAGAGTTCAAGGTCTAATGTGCAAAATTTACATGATGTGTGCACATGTGACCAAAATGTGAAATTAAAGATTATTTTTCATTCCAAACATGATTTTTAAAATGAAAACTATATTCAAGTGCAAAATTACAAATACTCATGTGATCAAAAAGTGAAAAATGTCAAAAATGTATGTTAAAACAATTAAAACCTTAATTAATGAATTTAAAACTAGACTAATGGCCTAGATGCAAATTTCCTACATAGTGATTGTATTTTATGAATAAAGGACTTACATGCAAAATTTCAGGATTTAAATGTGACGAAAATTAAGTTTTTATGATGTTCAGTGTGATTGGTAAGTTTTTAAGGTTCTAAAGGCAAGTTTCACAAAGAAAATTCATTTTAAAAAAGTTCTGGGGCATGATGCAAATTTTTAGGACTTAATTGCAAAGAAAAATGATTTCAGGGGCTTAAGTGTGAGAAAAGAAATATTAATGCACTAATCATGAAGAAAATAAAACATGTACGGAACCATATGAAATTTTTACAGAAATAACAAAAGAAATAAAAGTTATTTAAAACTACAAGGGTTTAAACACAAAAAATAGGACCTAAAAGTAATGATATAAGGATCTAAGTGTAAAAATCGTAAAACAAAAGGACATAATCTAAATCCCATCCCTTTGAAGTTCACCGGCAGTCCAATCATAGGCGAGGGCTACGGCGAGGCCATAGTGGTGGCACGACAACAAAGGGGCATAGGCGTTGGTCGGGGAAGCTAAGGAGGACGACGATGAGGCTTTCTAGCATGTTGGACAAGGCTGGGGCGCCTTGGGATGCTCTCCCCACCTCTGGCACCGACGAGGGGTCTGTTGTCACCGGAGAAGATGACTGCATGATGGCTGGAGGTGATGCAACTACTGGGACGGCGTGGCAAAGATCGGGGGAGCTTTAGGGCGGCTCGAGGAAGCTTCCAGAGGCGTCGGAGAGGGCCATGGTTGCCTGAGGTGTTCCTCCCACCTCTCGTGCCAGCGACGGAATTTGCAGTGGTGGGGGTGCCACTCCAATGGTTGCGAAGGTGGCATGGCAGTAGAAGGAGGTCTATGGCAGTGCAGCGGAGCTCCCTGATGTGGTGGAGTGAGGGCTTTAGTGGATTCCATGTTGGGGATCAGCGGTCGGCGGAGCAACGATGGTGTTCCTAGCCACAGGAGTCTAGAGGGACCCCTCCTGAGCAACGAAGGCTCAAGGAGGAGGAGGAAAAAGAGGGAGGAGAGGCCCTAGGGACCTCACCTCGACCTAGGAGGCCATTGGCCTCGCCAGTGGTGGTGAACCCACCATCAGAGAAGAGGGAGACGGTAGTAGGGCCAGTATTCCTGACGAACCATGTTTCAAAGGACTTTAGGGACTCAACTAGACCCAAGACAACGATTTGAAATTAAAAAGAAAGGAGAGGATTACTTGGATAGGGGCTGTTGTTTCTCTCAGTGAGGCTGGTTGACGACGATGCTCCTCTGGACCTACAGCTCTGGGTTGCAAAGGGATGGGTGGTGGTGACTCTCGATGTGGCTCTAGATGTGGGCTGCCAAGGGATGCAGAGTTTCTCTCAAGGGTTTGAAGGGTATCCTCTCTGGGTTTGAAGCCACCGCCTCACTGCTGTCAGCCATGGGAAGCTTTTAAATGCCGGTGGACCTCCTAATGTCGTCGATCATCCTCCCCGATGACTGACGACCGTCCGATCAGGCTGAGCTAGAAAAGGACTGGCCAGGGATCACGGGATGCTGTTGGAGATCTCGGGATGTCGCTAGGGATAGTGCCGAATTTGCGGGCTGACTGTCGGAGAAGGTGGCAAGAATTATTTTGTAGTTTCCTAAGTTTCTGGTTGATAGATGGATTGGTGTATGTGGGTTGAAATGGGCCTACAAGTGGGCTTTTGGATTTTAGGGTTTTTAGGTTTTCCGTTTTAGGTTTTGAGAATTAGGGTTTTGGATTTTAGTTTTTGGTTTTTATGGTTTTAAGGTTTGGGATTTATGATTAGGGTTTTTGATTAGTTTTTGTGATTTTAATTAAGTTTTTGATTTTGTGATTTTAATTTAACCCGAAACCTAAACCCTAACTTCACCCGACCATGATTATGGTTTGGGTTAATTATGTTTTAGATTAGGTTAATTTAAATTTAGAATTAATCAATTTTTACTTGATTTAATTAATGATTTAAATTTTGATTTGATTGCTTTTCATTTAATCTAATTAGGGATTTGATTTAGATTTAGATTTAATTGGTTTTTTGCTTGATTTTTGTTTTGATTAGGGTTTTTATTAGATTTAATTTTCAATGGATTTTATTGAGTTTTACTTGATTAGGGTTTTTGCTGAATTAATTGGAGTTTTAAATGGTTTACCTGTATTTTACTTGATTTTGATTTTAATTAGAGTTTTCACTCAATTAACTTGGATTTTAAATGGTTTAAATGGAATTTATTTGATTTTGGTTTTAATTAAATGTTTTATCTTGATTAATTTGAATTTTCAATATTTAAGTGGACTTTATTTGGCTTTGGTTTGGATTAAAAGTTTTTACTTAATTAATTTGAGTTTTTGATGATTTAAGTGGATTTTACTTGGTTTTTGTTTTAATTAGATGTTTTGGCTTAATTAAAATGGATTTTAAATATTTAAGTTGATTTTATGTGGTTTAGGTTTTGATTAAAAGTTTCTACTTAATTAATGTAGTTTGATGATTTAAGTGAGTTTTTTTTTATTTTGATTTTTAATTAGGTCAGAGTGGGTTTATGTGGGCCTAAATTGGCTTATATGGGCTTAAGTTGGTTTGTGGGGGTCTAGGTGGAGTTATGGATCAGGTGAAGTTAGGGTTTAGGTTTGGTGGTCGTAACCAGTGCATCATTCTACAGGAGTCTGCTGCTAAGTGACTGCAAAAATGGGATGTCTACAAGAACCTACATGATTGAGCGAACACAAGTTAATCAAATCATTAAGTAAATACTTGAATTCATTAAAATAGATGTTTTCTCTAAAAATTAATTGCTTAATTAGGCTTGTTTGACATCTAATCTTTCCAAGATAGATCTAGGGTGCTGGACTAGTAAGTGGCACATGTCTCCTAACTGAGAAGCAACTCCCCTCATCGCCCAATAGAGCGGTGGCGATATCTGGCACCGCACTGGGAGGCGACATCTGAAAAACTGTTTTGTTTGACTTGTTTACAGGATGATGTGTATTTTAGGCATGTTGACACTTTGCAAGAACTTTTGCATGGCATTGCATATTATCTGTTTGAGCATACTTAGCCATTTATTCATAAATGTTCATGTTTAATTCGATTTAATAAGTTTCGATCGGTGTTTTCCCTATTTTACCTGCATCTACATAGCATTAAACATCGTGCCCACTCAGGCATACACTAATGACATCCATGAATAGCACATTGCATATCACCCATGGGCGTATAGTAATCGGCATAATCGCCTACATCATGTCACGAACTGACTACCATGCATTGCATATTGCATATCACCCAAGGACATACAGTAAATAGCATTCGTGCTAACATAATGTCTCGAACATTACATGCATTGCTTTCCATTGTGTTTCTTTTGATTTATCACATTCAACTTTATGACAAAGATGTTTACTATATCAAGCTCTTGTAAACCGTCTGTCTAGAATTCGTACAGCGTGGCTGAGAATTAAGTTGCATGGATTTTCTACCTTTTACCTTTCGTTTGTTTCCAAATGGCATGAAGTATACATCTATCTTAGACACAAGCAAGCATACATTCACATTTACCACACACACAAGCGGAAAAGCGTAGAAAGACCGATTCGTCGGCGTACGAGGGTGCCTAACACTTTCCCTATGTATAATAGGAGTCCTTACCTATTTCTCTGTCTGCATTGACCTATGTGTTATCCATTGGCATTAGAGTCTTTTCATTTTATTTGTTTTTGTTTGTTTATTTTGCATTGCATTGCAATTTTCCAATTTTCCTCGTCATTCTATTAAATAGACTAAGTGGCGACTCCCCTTATCCATTTATTTTGTTTTTGAGTTTTTTGGTGTTTTCGAGTCGAGCGTCTCTTTTCTTGAACTCACTACTCCCGCTGTGAGCTTATCGGTCCTAGTATCTTCTTCTAACAGATACAAGCACTCAGGGGTCCCCCCCACAAGCATGGTCATCGGAACTGGCGACTCCGTTGCGGATACTAGACTCCAAATCTCATGTTTGCGTTTTTCGTTCGCTTGATATTACATTGCTCATGTCGTGGATACCTTTATTTGGTGTCTTTCATTTATTTTTGTCTGATCATTGTATTGTTTGACAAGAATATGCTACATCACCACTTGCACATAACATGCTTCGTGCCTTTTGTTGTGATGTTGGCTTTTCTTTTCACCACCATGATCAAATTACACCTGCACATGCCATGATCCTGCCTTCTGATGTAATGTGTGATGTTTGCTTGCCATGATGGGGTTTTTTCTTCCCTTTTCTGCGTCTGCCATGCCTAGGAAAGTAGAGACGTGCTTGTTTCCCCCTACAAGCTTAATTTAAAATCCACAAGATAAAGGCAACATCTAGGCATAACTAGAGACAAACATACACCAGTTTCCTTATCCGGCTTAATAAAATGCAAGTAAAACACACCAAGCATATTTGCATGAATGATTCATATAGGAGCATGCATCTTCTCCTCTCCTGAGTTTGCCTATAGTCTGCGAAGGGTAGTCTCGATTTCTCGTTCTATCGTTTTGGCATAGGACAGAGTGTTGATCTTCCAACTTGTCTATGGTCGTGTCGGTGTTAGTAGAGGGTATAGCTTGTGCTTTGTCAGGGTTGAGGCTCCCAACACACCATCGTTCCATTACATTGTGTGGGATGAGACCATACTTTCTGGCCTTGAGTCGAAGACCCGTATTACCCATGAGAGAGTCTAGAGTAGACAACCTACTATGACACACATTGGTGGTGAGAGAGTGCATAGTAGTTGCATCCATGTGCATGTGTGCCATTCATACAACTTTAATAAACATCACAAGACATTTATTTATGTCACAGGTTTTGACTTTGGCCTTGTTGTCTTTCGGCGATGTAGGTTAGTGAGCGAGTTCCCTAGCCTGAGATTGAGCGCTCCTTCTTCTAGCATCTCTGTTCTGACTGCTTTTTGTCATCCTTCCCTGAGTTATCCGTCGATTTTGATGATAGCTAATCCTAGGATTCACCCCCTTGTTTGCCACTGTAGTCTTGTCATCACCCATTCCTGGTCAACTATGGCACAGTGCATTGGTGACACTCACCCCACTGCTATCTTGGAGGAGATCTCCACCTCAGTCCCTTTCACTCCAACAATTACATCCATGGCCCCATCATCACCTTTTGTGCACCACTTCCTGGTGTAGGAGGAGTTAAGTCATTTTCCTCTAGGGTTTCAGTAGGCCATTAGTCAAGGACCCATCATTGAGCCTATTGAGATGACTGCCACTAGGTTCCCTGAAGCACTGCTGACCATCACCTACCCTCAAGGTCACCCCACCCCCAACACTCAACATGCTATGGTGGCTTCAGTCGTAGGTTCCCTACCCCTTGGACAGTCCGTATCTGTACCTCCTTTTGCTTTAGGCCAGCTATCCATCCCACCCTACGGTGCTGCCGTTGATGGGTCTTGGACCATGCAAGCAGAGTAGTAGATAGCCCTTGAATAGAGGCTCTAGGGCATGGCTCTGTCATTGAACCCCAATATGGTTGTTCCCATTGCCACCCCTAAGGTTTCGGTGCAACCCCACTTAGCTTTACAGGTTCACCCCACAACACTACTGCCTCGACCGTCGCTCCAACTCCTTATTGCTCCAACGACGGGGGTGACACCTCTACCTCTTCCACCTTCACAATATACTGTACAACATATGACTCCCATCTCTGGTGGTCAACCCATTGGGTTAGCAGGGGTACAGCATCAATAAGGCCTATTGCCTGGGACCACACCCACGAAGTCGTTGTCACTCCATCATCCTACACCACCCACCACATAGCATTCGACCTACCCTACATCCATGCATCAACAATTATCATCACCATCATTCATACCATCCCACATTACACCCATGCACAAGTACGCTAGCCATCACGATAGGACACAAGGCATTGTGATGGTGGATCTAAAGGAGAACTTAGGTGCGACCCATCCAACGTATGCGGTCACCACCCCAGCTGCACTACCCTCATCAGTAGTAAACTTAGATGCCCTCCTTACTAGGATGGATGATCTCGAGAAAGCACAACTTCTAGTGCAACGAGGTCATTGCCAGCTTTACCATTTCTGGGCCTTCTACTATTACCTAGAGGCAATACTCCCACCAAACTTTCACATCCTGGACATTGAAAAGTACAATGCGAAAGGTTGTCTGATCTCACATATGAGAGAATACTATAGAAATCTCGCATAGCTCCAAGCTAATTAGAGCTTGTTAATCCGTCTATTCCAAAAGAATCTCATCGAGCCTACTCTTTAATGGTTCACTTCACTAGACATGGCCTCGATCAAGACTAGGGATGACCTCAGCAAGGCATTCATGGAACAATATTCTTTCAATCTAGATCAGGTCCCCAAGCGCCAGGACTTGATCGTCATTAAGCAAAGACCCAATGAGCCAATTGGGGAGTATGTTGGTCATTGGCGCGCCCTCGCTTCTCAAGTCAAGGATAGCCCCTTCGATGTGGATTCTATCAAACTCATCATCCAAGGAGCACAGACAGCCATAGGGGCTTTGTTGAGCATCCAGGCAATCACTAGCTTTACATCATTGATTTGGGCAGGCCGCATGTGGAAAGCTCGTTGTGCAGCAGCAATTTCCCTACAATCGCTGCATTCACCAATCAAGCTATTGCTGCCACTCCCAATAACAATAACAGTAGCCACTATGACGCTAACCCCGATCAGTTTCGGAAGAAGGACCAACCCAAGGCTGCCGTGGCATAAATTGGATCACTAGTTGCACCAGGCAATGCATCTAGGCAGCCCTGTCCGAATCAAGTAGTGCATAGGCCTGCACCTAATACACAGCATACACCACAGATCACTACCACAACCTAGTCGGTATATCCAGCCCCTTAAGCTGGGCAAGGACAAAACCAAAGGCAGAGACAGCCTCATCCATCGAGGCACAACTTCACTCCTTTAGTTGTGCCATTGAATAACATCTTGCCAATGGTCATGTCACTCCAAACGTTGCCAAAGGTTTGTCCACTACCAAATCCCCTTTCGCTGTGGTATTGTAGACACTCCGATTTTGTAGTCACTTGGCAACAGGCTCCTCTAGAATGATGTTCTGGTTGTGACCACCAAGCCTAAATCCTAACTCCACCTAAACCTAGCTCCGCATAAGCTCATAGGCCCACATAAGCCCACTTTGACCTAATTTAAGCAAAAAACCATAATTAAAAATCCAAACTAAAATAAAACTCACTTAAGACATTATAATCCAAACTAATCAAGATAAAACATTTAATTAAAACCATGAAAACAAATAAAATCTATTTAAACCAGTCAAAATCTAGATTGATTAAGTGAAACCAAAGTCAAATAAAATCCATTTAAACCATTTAAAATCCAAATAAATCAAGTGAAAACCCTAATTAAAATCAAAATCAAGTAAAATACATGTAAACCATTTAAAACTCAAATTAATTCAGCAAAAACCCTAATTAAAACCATAATCAAGTAAAACTCAATAAGATCCATTGAAAATTAAATCTAATTAAGATCCAAAACCCTAATTAAATCACTTAATCAAACTTAAAGCCAAAACCCAAAACCTAAATCACAAAAACTTAATTTAAAATCACAAAGAAAAACCTAAGTTAAACAAAGCCCTAATAAACCCAAAAATCCTAATTAAAATCACTTAAATAAACTTAATGAAACCCAAAACCCTAATTACAATCCAAAAGCCCTAATTAAAATCACTTAATTAAACTTGAAACAATAAAACCCTAAATCCTAATTAAAATCACAAAACCTTAAAATAATAAAATCGAAAAGCCTAAATCAAACATAAACAAAATAAAACCAAATATCCCTAAAACCAAACCCAAAATCCCTAATTCAAATCACTAAATTAAATTATAAATCCCGAAACCTAAATTAAAATCACAAAAAAACTTAAGTTAAATAAAACCCTAAAATCCCTAAATCCTATTCACAAAAACCCTAAAAAAGTAATAAACCCAAAAATCCTAATTAAAACCCCTTGATTAAATTTAAATCAATAAAAATCAAAACCTTAATTAAAACCATAAAAAGCCCCAAAACTAAAAGCAAAAATTCTTAAAGCCTAATCACAAAACCCTAAAAATTTTAAACCTGAAAACCTTAAAATAGAAAGCCCACATATGCAGGCCCAAATAAGCTAATACACCCATTCACATCTATCAACCAGAAAACCTCAAGAGGCCAAAAAAAATAATTCCGACCAACCCTCTTTCACCGCCGGCAGCACACAATCTTCGTCGTCATCTCCAGTAGTATCCTGTGATCTCAAGCAGTGCCCTGTGAACTCCGACGAGCCACCACAACCCTCCTCCAGCTCACGCAAGCATCGAACGATCATCAATCACTAGACAGGAGGATCGACGGCTCTAGAAGGCCTCACCAGCGTTTAAAAACGCCTCACCGCCGACAGAGAGAGGTAAGTTCTGTTGGGGATATACGCAACTTTGCACGATGCTAATGCGAATGTGTGATTATGCAAGTGTAATGTGGGAGATGATCCTGATGTCTGGAGTGTAATGTCTAGTATATTGCACCGAGCAAGGGTGTTGTAGACAATACACTAGCACTCTATGCTACAGGAGGCATGTTCAGCATGCGATGCCAACAAAGTGATGGTGCAAATGGGATGGTATGGAGGATGGTGCATGTAGTATTGGATACGCAATATGGAATACTGACGCCGATCGAGAGTACCGTAGAGGATACACTGGCACTCTGTGTTGCATGAGGTATGTCAGACATGTGAAACCAATGGGATGATGATGTATGGCATGCATGAGGTGTTGGGTATACAATGCATAATACCGACGCTAAGTAAGAGCACTGCAATGGATACATTGGCACTCTGTGCTATAGGAGGTATGCCAAGCATGCGATTCCAATGAAATGATGATGAAAGATGGATGTAGATGTGGTGACAGTCTTAGACATTCACTAGACTATGCAATGTGATGTAGGTGGTGTTGGGCACATAGTGCAAATATACCGTCACTGGGTAGGCAGTGCTACAAAGGATACACTAGCACTTGATTCTGTAGGAGGCATACTAGGCCCATGGTGTGGGAGTGTCGTAATGTAGGTGGGTGAATTGGTATGCATGGAGATGCACGTGAGATTAGGCACGCAATGCGAAGCATACCAGACTAGGCAGGCAGCACCGAGGACGAATCATTGGCACCTAATGCTGTGGGAGGCATACTAAACACATTGTGCGGGATGCGATGTTGAATGAAATGATGATGCTTGCAAGGTGGTATGTAGCTAAACTCATAAAATGTTGCGCACATGATGCGATGCATGCCACATCAAGCAGGTGGAGCTAAGGACAAGTCACTAGTACACAATGTTGTGGAGGACACGCCAAGCACCTTGTGTTGGGCAGTGTTGGATGTAGAAAGGGGCATGATTTTATGATGCTAAATGTAGATTTTCCAGTAGTGTTGATGTGATGCTTATGTATTGTAGTGTGATGTGAATGCAATAAAATTCAGTGCCTAGGTGATGACATGCAATGATATGCCATGGATGCAGTCGAATGCGATAAAATGTCAATGCTCATGTGGGAGACATGCGATGATGTACGATGGACATAATGAAATGCAATGACACGTTATGCAATGACATGAGATGCTGAACCTACGCTAAGGGTATGATAAGTTGATGGACTCATCACCGGACAGTTATGGTTATAAGCCCAATGAGATGGAGTGAGACGATACCATTAGTTGGCCGAGATACCCCTGGTATTAAGGGGGAGATGGCAGAAAGTAACGAGAACATCACACCTAAGAGTGTGACGAAGGTCTAAAGACGATTCCTGTGGCAGTTAGGGTTGCCAGCCCAAAGAAGTGAGAAACGATACCAAATGACAGCTAAGATGCCCCTAGTATCGAGGGTGAATGACAGGCCAGCGAGCCTATCGATCAAGAGAAAGGAACAAAAATACCACATTCAAAAATGTGACATAGGTCTGGTGACGATCCTGTGGTAGTTAGGGTTGTTAGCCTAAAGAAGGGCAAGACGATACAAAAGGCAACCCAGATGCCCTAGGTTTTGAGGATGGATGATAGGCTAATGAGCCTGCCAATCAAGACAATGGGAATGGGAATACCACACTCAAAAATGTGGTAGAGGTCCAAAGACGATCCTATAGTAGTTAGGGTTGCCAGCCCAAAGAAGGCAAATCGATACCAAAAGAGCAACCTATATGCCCTAGTATCAAAGGGGAAGGATAATGTAGGAAGGAAGCGGGGGGGGGGGGGG
>JAMKQA010057134.1:0-13329 GCA_024699735.1 Posidonia australis
AAATATGGAAAATGTGAATGAACCTATGGAAAATATAAGGGAAAACCAAAATGAGTCTGTAAATGGAAATAATGGAATAATAGTTCAAAATGAACAAATTCAAAATGGAATTGAACCGGTAGAGCCTATTAGCAACAAAAGAATAAGGACTCAACCTGCTTGGATGAATGATTATCACTTGTATTCTTTTGAGTCTTCATGCTTAATAGTGGATATAGAGGAAAATCACATGGAACCCATGAAATACAAAGATGCTATTGAATCAAAGGAAAAAGATTTATGGCTTGAGGCCATGAATGATGAAATTGATTCAATGGAAAAGAACAATGTATGGGAATTATGTGATTTACCTAGTGACAGAAAGGTCATAGGATGCAAGTGGATATTTAGGAAAAAGCTAAAGGTTGATGGGTCTATTGATAAGTATAAGGCTCGGTTAGTTACTAAAGGTTATACACAAAAACCGAGAATTGATTATCAAGAAACATATTCTCCGGTAGCTAAGTTCGCATCTATAAGGATTACATTGGCTATCGTTGCACATTTAGATTTGGAATTACATCAAATGGATGTAAAGACTGCATTTCTAAATGGTGATTTGCAGGAAGAAATTTACATGTCAAAGTCTGAGAGATATCAAGTAAAAGAACATGAAGACAAAGTGTGCAAATTAAATAAGTCAATATATAATTTGAAACAAGCCTTAAGACATGGTATCATAAGTTTCATGATATGATTATCAAAATGGGATTTGTTTCAAACAGGTTAGACTATTGTGTATATGTCAGGAAAAATGGAAGCAAATTTATTATATTATCCTTATATGTGGATGATATTTTGCTTGTTGAAAATGCTACTGACATGTTGAACAACATAAAGGAAGAACTTAGCACAAGGCTTGAGATGAAGGACATGGGAGAAGCATCTTATGTTCTTGGAATACTGATCCTTAGAGATCGGGGATATGGAATATTGAGTATAAATCAGGAAAGATACCTACGTACAGTGCTGAAAAGGTTTGGAATAGAGAATTACTCCTCAGCCCCTACACCATATGTTTTTGGGAAAAGATTAAGTAAAGACCAATGTCCTGGAAAGGGGAAAGAACCTTTAAGAACACCTTATGCCCAAGTGGTTGGAAGTTTGATGTACGCTATGTTGTGTACACTACTAGACTTGACATATGTTGTAAGTGTTGTCAGCAAGTATCAAAGTCACTACAAGAAAAATTAGATTTTGCGAGGACAAAGAGCGAGGACTAAGCGATGACATGTTCTCACAATAATATAACGAGGACATATAATGGGGATTTTGCGAGGAAATGTCCTCGCAATACAATAGCGAGTTTTTTGCGAGGATTTTTTTCCTCGCCATGTCCTCGCTTGCTATTTAGCGAGTGCATAGCGAGGAAATGTCCTCATTAAGATCCTCGCTAATTCAGGTATAAAATACCTCGACACAGGTCGTTTTGCCCCTTTCTTTCTTACCCTAAATACTCGTTCTGTCATTCGCCTCCTCCTCCGCGTCTCCTCTGTCACTCAATCTCCTCCGCCTCCTCGACGGTGGTCCTCCGTAGCACCTCCTCGAAGGTGTGTCCTGGTCTGCCTTCTCCTCGTACTTGTCACCGGATTCTTCAGCGCTGCGTCCTCTCGTCGACGGCACAGGTTTATCGTCCTCCTCTTCCTCTGTAGCACACTTTTAACAAAGATCACTGTAAACAAGAATGGAAATTGCAGGTCCCTCTCAGTTAGCCTAGACATTGGAAAGATCACTGTAAACTCAGTTAGGAGAGTTATTTCTCATGGTCGAGGTTATTCTATTTGCAAATGTTTCCAATCCCAGAACAAAACATTAGGAAGTTGTAAAAAGAATAATGAAATATGTGAAAGGAACTCTGCATCATAAGTTGACTTATCAAACGGATGAGCTTGAATTACTTGGTTATACAGATGCTGATCTGGGTGGCAACAAAGATGATGAAAAGTCTACTTCGGAACATATATTCATCTTTGAAAGTGCAGTTGTATCTTGGGGAAGTAAAAAGTAAGGGTGTGTAGCTAAATACACATAGGAAGCTGAATATGTTGCCTGTAGTGCAGCTACATCACATGTTGTTTGGATCAGGAGATTTATAAATGATTTAAATCTCAACTTGATAAATGGTCCAATAGAAATGTATTGTGATAACCAAGCGGCAATAAGTCTTCTACATAGTGGTGCAAATTCAACAAGGGGACAACATATTAATATACATTATCACTATATTCGTGATATTGTGAAAAGTGGGGAAATAAAATTTAGTTACATGTCCACATCAGATATGATTGCTGATCCTATAACAAAAGATATTATAGTAGAAAAATTCATTAAATTTGTGAACTTAATGGGATTAAGGAACATTTTCATAGATGATGGAAATAAAGAACATTCTTATGAATAGTGGGAGTGGAAAATTGAAAATTGAAATTATACACTTCACGGATAGTAAGAGTAGAAGTGTAACATCTGAATTCATGTGCATGGTCTTAATGACCAAATGGAAGATGTAAATGTGTGATCATTGAAAACCACTGAAAAAATGAAAAGGAATGGTAGGAGTAATGGCTGATCATTCAAGGTCGGATTTACTCCGACGGTTACATAGAAAAGAAGGAAACGTCGAGGCGAAGGGAGGTGGAGAAGTTATTGCTCCACTATATACAGAGGTGGAAGAGAAAAGGGTAATACATTGGAAAAAAGGAGAAAGGATCGTACCTGAATCCTCCACCATATCCACCTCGCCGGAGTCCCAAATCCATTCGCCGGAATCATCCTCGAACACCGGTGAAACTCCTACAGTGACTACTAGAGAAGCGGCTCCGCTGATTACAATTAATATAGACACCTTCCGGCCAAACGTACGTTGGCTGTACAAGGGACGCCACGTAGGTAGCAAAGAAATTGGAGGTGATGTGCTAAACGAACCGAGGCAGTCATTCCGTGTGCGTTTGTGCCGGTTGTTGCCCAACTTAGGCTTCTCCTGGACGGTCCTGGAAAGAAATTTACTCGTGGTTGGGTTTGTGTTATACTGTTATTCTCTCCTTGATCAGGAGGTTCACAGTGACTCACATATAAAAAGCGAATTTGGATTTTATCCACCAACAAAAACAACAACATGGAGATGTTGCCAGGAAGCCATGTTATTAGTTTTTAGCAGAAGGAAACGGAAATGGATTTATTACTGCAACTATATTCGTATTCCCGTTAATTAATTTGTGAGAGAATGCTTATATAATATAAACAGATCTGCATGTGTTTTTTTTTTTCTTTGCTTTTCTTCCTAATCAGCAACCAACCAGTGTGATTCTCAAGTGAAAAGCTAGAAGAGAGCAAACAATAGTTACTGTACGATTCTCTACTCAGTCACATGCATGATTACAAAACACTTGGAGAACATAATCGAAATCTGAACAACGAAAGTACACAAACCAAAAACATAGTAGTATAAAATATGTAAATCAAATAACTGAGAGATGAACTCGATTTGATGTCTCCATTTTTAGATTAACCAAAGAACGTCTCGCCCGTTCCCCCAACTATGTAGTTCTTTCGCTTGGTGGCATTAAATCACTAACTCCACCATCAGCATCCTCGTACATCATCTGCAGTAACGTTTCTAGATCATCATCGTATCCCTGATAACACTGCTCAGGCTTGAATTCCTGCAATGGTAGAAAGTGATTTGCATGTTGTTTATCGGCAGGATTAGCTTCTGAATCCAACCAGAGCTCTTCATTGGTCTGGTCCAGTGATTGCAGTAGACCACCATTGTGATTGTCCTGATCATGACCTGAAGAATTAATTCCCGGGCTAGGAGTAGCTGTGGTACTGATCATGTCCTTGCTGTAACTGCCGGACTCTTCTGTTCTTAGTGGTGAAGAATATTTCGTTTCAGGAGTATCAGCAGAAGTGTCTGATAGCACTGCTCCAGCAACAGATTTCCCATCCCTACTGCACTTCGCTCTCTTGAGAGCTGGTTCATGTCTCTTTTCTCTTCTATACTGCTGCAGATGGCTTGCTACGTTCCTCGCAGTAAGACCAGGGCAATTCATCGCCTCCAGCACTCTGGTTGGTGTTGCGTTCTCAAACCCAATCCTGTTGATGGCCTCTTCGAATTTGAACTTGAGGTTAGGAGTCCACATCAACTTTGTCCCAGATTTCAGGACTTCCACCTTGTTGTTGTTGGTGGTGCTTGTTTCCTCGTTCTTGCACTGACCAAGCCCCGGATTCTTTCTTACTATCACCTGCCACATTGTCTGGATCGAAGCAAGTTCCAGTGGCTTTCTGAGAAACAAGCGAGCCCCGTTTCTTAAGCCTCCGATTACAACGTTCATTTCTGCATAACTAGACATCACTGCAGAAACAAGTGCATGCAAGAACGAAACGTTACTCAACATGCAGAGAACCCAAACCAAGAACAGATTGTATATGTGCAGAAGCATCAAGAATTAGAAAGAATGTGACGGGAAGGCATACTGATGACGGGAACTTGGACACCTTCTTGAAGGAGGATCTCGAGAAGACGAAACCCATCCATGCCCCCCATGAAGACCTCAGTCAGGATGATGTCGAAAGCTTCCCTGTTGGTAACAACTGCCGAACATGCCACAGCTGGGTTGTTGAAAGGCACAGCTGCATGATGCAGAAAGATTGGTTGGACTCAAGAAAAGATTGAAAAAAAAAAAAAACCCACGAATCAAGAAGAGCAATCCATCAGAGATTAGAGACGAGACCCAGATCATCACCACTTACCTATGTAATTGTTCCATTGAAGCGTAGCGGCGACCAGATGGAGAGAGTT
The DNA here is from genome assembly GCA_024699735.1 of Posidonia australis. Classification (NCBI taxonomy): domain Eukaryota; kingdom Viridiplantae; phylum Streptophyta; class Magnoliopsida; order Alismatales; family Posidoniaceae; genus Posidonia; species Posidonia australis. Next base: position 4,841 of record JAMKQA010057134.1, read on the forward strand.
GGGATCGTCATCAACGACCATAACTCGTACCCCAGCAGGAACGCGACTCCCTCGCAAGAGTTCTTTCATGGCTGGACTGGTATTCTTGCAATGGCTCATCTTGGGAACAGCCGGCGCGGTTATGATGCAATGCACGGAGAGTGATGGAGGAAGATGAGATTTATTCTCTTCTCTCGTTTCGGCACCAAAAAAAACTTGCCTTAAATGAACTCCTACTACTTGTAATCCGGCCCTCACATCACACGGTGAACTCCTACTACAGCTAGGACGATGGTAATCTTGTGTTGTTATTTAGGGTTAATTTTCATATAACCCCCTAAATCTCCTCTCATTCTTAAAACCTGAGCCCTTAAATTTCAAGTGATTAAAAAAAATTCCTGCCTTTAGTTGATTGACGTCTGGCCAATGATTCCGTATTAACTTCAGTTAACACCTGATCCTTATTTTCAAATTTTCTCATTTACCCCTCCCTCCCCTTTCTCATTTACCTAATCCTTAAATTGATTAGATCTAGTGAGGATTCTTAATTAAGGGCTTTCATATAGAGTTGGAAATCGAATCGGGTCAGCCTGATCCAAAAAAAACATAACCTACCTCGTGTAGGCCTAGGTCGAACTGGGTTGGGCCGCCACCCCATACAGGCCAAGCTCGACGGGGTTGACAAAGTCAACCCCTTGGCTTGGCACAACCCATGACCTGCCTCCAAGTTAGGCTGCGACCCATGAAAAAAAAGATTTATATGTAATCAAGTATATTTGAATATAATGTCGAGATTAACATATAATTTTCATGTATATTCAAATATATTGTCAAAATTAACAGGGTCAATCTTTCAAACTAGTTTTAGGCTGAACAACATTCATGTATGCTCGAATACAATATCAAGGTTAACATTTAGTTTTCACGTAAGTTTGAATATAATGTTGAAATTAACATATGATTTCATGTATGTTTGAATATAATGTCAAAATTAACATATGATATAAAATTAGTCGTCTAATCTGGTTCAAGGTTCGTGTAATGACCTAGATTGAAGACAACACTTTGAGCCAGATGCTTTACTAGAAATCGAGGTTGTTTGACACTGAATCCCCTGCGTTCAGTATGAAATGCCGCTCCAGCAGCGTTCTATACCTAGATTGTAGATTTCTAGCCTTCTTGATTTTCTGTGGTTGAGTGGTTATACTGATCCTTGTGGAAGTCTTAAGGGTTTGCTCTTTATTTTGGAGGTTGTTGGCGTACTTTGGTAGTTGATCTCTATTTACACAAGCCACGTGAACGAGAAGTAGTTTTGTGATTTGGTTTCATATTCATGGTTTTCTTCTTTCTCTTCTTCCTCATTGCGCCTCACCTCTCCATCCTTCTCATTCTTCTTCTCCATCACTCCTCCTTCGTCTCCTTTTAACGGGAGAAAGAAAGAAAGAGTGGGAGAGACAGGAGAGGGATGAGAGGGTGAGGGAGAGGAAGAGATGGCTAAGAGAGGAGGAAGAGTTCACCATCGCCATCGCACCACTGACGTCATCCCGAGGAGGAGTTACAGAGCTTGTCGTGGCCACGAAGGAGGAGGAGGAGGTGCGCAGCTTGCCATTCGTCGTCGTCGAAAAATAATATACACCCCGTAAGCCTTCTTTTTATTTCTAAATTAGAGTCCTAGGTGCACAAAAGTATGTGAATGATTGTAGAGATTTTTAGAATATTTATTATGCATTTATGAGGGTTTAATGGTCGTATTTATTAAGTAGGGTGAATAATGCCCATACATGGTTTTTTTTTTGTATTTTCTTGTAATCTGGGCAACGGATCTTTGTGTTTTTTGTTCCAAATAATAGAGTTCATTGAGATCTTCAATTGGATATATGGGCAATAGATCATGAATATTAACCTTTATCCCATTTTTAGTGCCTTTCAACCACCTTTTGCTTATGTAATGGGGAGGTAAACTAGTTAAGCTAGGATAATTGAAGAAGGCAATTAAATGAATGCATGGAATACCCTTAATTTTCGTCTTAAACAAGTACATTGTGGATTCTTCTTTTCTAAGTTTGTCAAAACCTTGTAAAATTCATTACGATCTCCAAAAAGGAATACATGGAAAGTCCTCTCATTCTACAATGAAAAAAAGAATAAGGAAAATAATTTTAAAGTTTTTACGCAACAATAAATATGAACCGAACCAAACTATTTATAAAATATCATTAAGATATGTTCTTACCAAAGTAGATGAACATTGAAGATCTTCATCAACTTCATGTAGCGTGATTTTCTTTTATCTTTCTTCAAACTCATGAAATACATGAGTAATGAAAAGAGTACAGGCATGATTCTCAAAACCCAAGTTGTAAGCCATTCATTGGTTCCAATATATATATCTAAATGATCACTGATGTTTTATGTTTCTTGTTGGCTTTTGAAAAGGTTCTCACAATGAACTACAAACTCCAACAACAGGGAATTGTATTGAGTAAGTTGCTAATATTCTATTAACAAGGTACTTGTATTCAAGAGTACTTGTTGTATCAATTTTATATTGGAATCTCACACAATGTCATTTTGTAGAAGCTACTAATTTTGACTAGGTACTTGTGATTTATGCAAGGTTTGTTTCGAAGCGGTATTTGAACATCGTGGGAATTCTAAACAAGATCAAAACTTTGGATATATATCATCTTTGTAAGTACAAAGTACACTCGATACATGTAAGACACGTGAAACCAACTATAATGGTGCAGTTGATCAAAGAAAGTGAAACTCATACTTTCTTTCTAAGTTTGAATCTTATTGACCGTAGAAATATATATATATATATATATATATAAAAAAAAAGAAGAAGAAGAAAAGTAAAGCATATGATATTGAGGTCACTCATCTATCATCTAATGCAATAAAACTCGAATGATGAAAGTGGGTTGGGCCTGAATCGTGGGCTGGTCGCTGACCGTAATCCCACCCCCAGGCCCATTTACAACAATAAATAACAATGGGAGTCCCAATTGACCCATTCTCCAACTCCGGGAACAACACGACACCGAAAGAAGTGACCGCTGCAGTAGTGGCACCAATAATTCCCATCTCTCTTTCCTTCTTTCCCGTCACCGCCACCGCCAACGCCCCCAAAACCGAAACGCCGCCACACGAAACAAAAAGGAAAAGCCCAAATTCCCCTTCTCCCTCCCAACCCAACCCAAACCAAACCCGGTCAACACACCGCCCCACCGTTCCCTCTCACTCGGGCGGTGCCCCGACCCCACCTCACCCACCGACCTCCACGACCACCACCACCTCTTCTAACCCCCAACCCACCCCCAATGCCACTAACACCACGACGGCCATGGCCTCTCCTTCCCCCTCCTCCTCCTCCTCCTCCTCCTCTCCTTCCTCCTCCCCCCCCCAACACCCTAACCTTAACCCTAATTCTAACCCTAACCCTCCAGATCCGACCCCCGCTGCCACTCCCACCGTCGCCCTCCCCCCACCGGCCGCCATCGCCCCTCCTCCCCAGTCGACGCGGCGCGTCCCGCCTCCCTGCTGGTCGGTGGAGGAGACGGTGGCCCTGATCGACTCCTACCAGGAGAAGTGGTACTCTCTCCGCCGCGGGAACCTCAAGGCGTCCCACTGGGAAGATGTCTCCAACGCCGTCCACCGCCGCTGCCAGAACCTCCCCGGGAGCAGCCCCAAAACCGCGGTGCAGTGCCGCCACAAGGTCGAGAAGCTGCGCAAAAGGTACCGTTCCGAGAAGCAACGTTCTCTTCGGAATAACCCTAACCCTAGGACCCCACCGACGTCGTCCTGGGTGTTCTTTCGTAAGATGGAGGCGATGGAGGCCGGATCCTTGCCGGGTGCTGGTGGTGGTGCTGGTGGTGCTGGTGGTGGTGTCGCTTCTGCCACGGCACGGTCTACTCCACGGCCCCCGTCTCCATCAGAGGACGAGTCGTCCGACGATATGTTGGATGAAGAGGAAGAGGAAGATGATTATTACGATGATAACCGTAGGAATTACCGTAGTGCCCATGGTTTGGTTACCAACGGGACAGGACTGAGGTTTAAGATTCCGAAGGCGGTTCGGACGAAAGGCGGTGTATCGTCGCGGGTCGACGAGAGGCCGGGCGTTTATCCCCCCAGTGGTGCTCGGTATCATAGTGCCAATTATGGGAATAGGTTTAGTAGGCGATACCCGGGGATGACAAGGCTGGGTGGGTCTGGGATGGAGGAGATGAGGAGGAGATCGGAGAAGAAGAGGAGCAAGGAGAGGGAGGAAGTGACTTCTGGCGGTGCCGGCGGTGATATGGGGGATATCGTTGCGGCTGTGAGGATGTTGGGGGATGGATTCATGAGGATGGAGCAGATGAAAATGGATATGACAAGGGAAATTCATAATCTCAGGATGGAGATGGAGCTCAAGCATACGGAGATGATTCTTGACACACAGCGCCGGATTGTTGATGCGTTTGTCACAGGGTTTGCTGGGAAGAAGAGGGCCAAGATCGGTACCGAATCATAGCAGAGGTTCTGAGTTTTATGTTCTTTTGGCTTTATTTCTAGAAAACTTCCTCTTTTTTTTGTTCGAGTAGGGATTCATGTAGACTGGTATTACTAGCTGGGATTGTGCAACAAATGGGATTGGGGTGTTTATGGGAGCTATGAATTTCTGAATTGTCACCTTCTGTATTTTGGTTTCTGTTTATCTCCAATCATTGCATAGATTTCTCTAATTTGTTGTCTTCTTTTGTTTTTCTCTTCAATTTATTTAAAATAACCATCTTATGTGTTGAAGCATTTCATATCCTCGTTGCTAGTTATTCTTCAAATAGTGTTTCAATTTAGTGGGCAAAAAAAGTGGGGTGGATATTTCTGCTGTTTGCCTATCTTTTGTTCTAGTCTAACACGATTTTTTTTCCAATGGTTTAATCCTTAGTTTCTTTTTTTATCTTCTGGTTGAAATGCTCGAGCAATAGTAACTACTGTCATAACAGTTTGGAAACACTGAAATGCTGTTTTTTTTTTTTTTTTACAATGGTAGTATGAATAATTGTAAATTACTGAAGCATGCTAATGATTAACAAACATCACCTAGCTTGACGCCTAAAAGATGAATTTTTTTAAGAGAGTTGAAGAAAGAGAAAGGAGAAGTACTTTATATTTACATTAAGAATGATGTTTTTTCCCATATTTAAGAGGGAAAAGGTACATTATAGGGGAATTCTCATAATTGTTATGGTGGTACATCTCGATTTCACTAATACAACTTTGAACTCTTATAGACTAGTAATATAAAAGTCCCATTCTGCTCAAAACTTTTCTTTAATTATGATTAGAAAAAGAAGAATGTTAAGTGAAGGGGAAGCTAAGAAGCAGGAAATAGACATAATAATCGTGTTTGTAGGCGGAACCTTGAAAAGACAACCAAAGACGCCTGTAATTGACCACGTTGTCTAGTTTTCTTAAATACATGATGTTCGATATTGAATTTTAATATTCTTTCATATATTTGGAATTTGGAAATCCTTGTCATATTTGCCTGTCATCTCCTCATTGCCGGACATCAAGTATTTTTTTGAGGTTAAGAACTTGTGATTGACAACATATTCCATGTATTTGGTTATAATTTTAATTGTACTTTTATTTCTCTTGGCTTGTAATTTTTTGTTTCAATACTCTTAATACTAGGGTTGCCTTCATTTTCCATTTAGTTAGTACTTGAGGAAGCTCCAGCAACCATAATCATGTCACTAGGCTTCTACCCACCAGTATGAATTGGCCATGAAGATCAGTTTAAAATCCTAGAGTTTGGCCAATTTTTAGGTATCGTGCTAAGATTGTCGTAATTAATGTCAAAACAGGGAAAGAAAAGGGGTTTGTCTCTTATTGAAATTGGTTACCCTGAAGAATAATTTTACTTTGAGAGACATAGAAGAATAGGTTTGGTCTTTCATGACGCTGTATAAGAAAAGGTTGAATGATTTGAAATTTATTTTGAATCTCACTGATAAAGAATCGGAGGCTGAAAGTAGATAAAAATGATACTTCATGTCGTAGAGTCATGGACCATGAAACTGATTGTGCAACAAAACATCTTTAAATAAACATATCTTATCAATATCTGTGTGAATCCTTCACCCAAACGTCATGTATAATAAATAGGTGTTTATCTGTTGTTCACATTATTCATATAAAAAGAACTAAGATTAAACAAATGATAGTAGAAAAAGAATGCTCAAACATAAATTCTGAATGAAATTCTAGGAACTGTGCTTGGATTGTTTTATATTTGGTGTTAATATCGGTACTAGATTTCTATTTCTATAAAATAAGCTTTTTCTAAGTCGGTAGATCATCTCGATAAAGTTTGCTTATAATATCTAGTATTTGATTCTATTTATTCGTTAGTTTTAAGGTTTCTCTCATATTTTTACTTTTGTACTCTTTTATGAGCTTGGAGAAATTAATATTTATCTGGGGTTACTGATTTACTGATGAGAACAGGAGAGTAGCTTATCTATTTTTTTTGGAAAACTGAGAAACTACTTTTAATATTTTATTATTTTATTATTTTAGACGTCTCTCAAGAAGTTGCTAACGCTGGGCAAGCAGATAATAGTTGCGCTTCTGAAACTAAAATAGCATGTCTCATACTTGACAAAAAGCTTATCTTTTTATGTGAATTGATGTGAAGCTTATGGCAAACGAGGGAGAGGCTTGTTTATCCTTGGAAAAAGTTTTGTATACGACAAATCTTTCACCAATTGATATTTAAATTCAGCTTAATTATTGTATGATATCAAAAAAAGAAGAAGGGGGAAATGATGTCACTAATCATGTACATTTAAATCTTGGTGTAATTCTTGAGCGTCATTTGATAGAATTCAACTCATCTTTACAGAGCGATTTAAAATTAGTGTAAACGCTGGCTTTGTTTTCATCCTAGTAGAAGTGGAATGTCGTTATTCTTTGAACATTCGAACACCTAGTTAGAATCAAAGCTGCATCGTCTAACTCCGTTCATCTGATTTCCTCTCTTCAATTACGTTTGAGGGCTGGCTTTTCATCTAAGACATGCTTTGTCTTTTGGTACATGAGTCTCTCAATGTTCTTTTCTCTTTCATGTTCTTTTCTCTTTCCATTTTATTATGGTCACGGAGTTGACTATTTTCTAAGCAACATACTTTGTCAGTGCAATTTCAAGTATGCATGCACAGAAAAGGTCGTCAATATTTTCTCTTGACCAACAAGCTGATGAGCGATGCTACGTCCGTAAAAGTTTTACAAAATATCATCCAAAGAAATGATCTCAATCACTAGCCTATTTCAAGATCCAATTAGGAAAAATTATTATTTATACACTTTTCTTGTGGCTTTTTGTGTGTACCTTTCCTCTCAAATCAAATGCCTCGGTTGGAGCCACCGAGTTTGTATCTGCTCCTCGCCTTGCTGAGGGTTACGAAAGGAGAATCCAGTTAAAAGGGTATTACATTGTGTGTTCTGATTATTTTTCGTGAATACTCTCTTTATTACTTCTCTAAGCAACCCTTGATAAGAATACTATTACATTATGGGTTTTGGTTATTTATATGACATTTATATCCCTTATTAGGGTTTGTTTTTACATGAAACGACATTGTTCACATCAAAAACTCAAATAAAACGTCTTTTAGATGACTTTTTTCTCTCTCCATAATTTGGGTTATTTTGGAATCAATGAGTGTGGCTTTGAATGCTAGCATTTTGTTAAAGATGTCCTCTTCACATAATTATTTAAGAGTCCATTTGGAACTACTTTTGGAACGATTCTCAGTGATTAATTTTTGAGAAATTATGAACAAAATAACAGTTCCAAATAAGGTCTCTTCATCCCACTTTTCACAGAAGTTACTACTTCTTCTGGATGAGGATTCTTATGTGTATTTCATAGTTTATGTAGAAGATGGTTAGGAGAAGCTTCTAGTAAAAGTTGGAGAAATAAGTAAGTAATGATTAGGGCTGTAAATGGGTCAGGTTGGGTCGGGTTAGAGGTCTACCCTAACCCTAATCCGTCCTTTCTTAACGGGTAACGGGTCGGGTTAATACCCGTCTTACAAAATTCTAGCCGCTACCCTACCCACTATCCATTAGAATAACGGATGATGGGTAGGGCTAACGGGTGAAACGGGTGACTTTTTTATATTGTTAAGACCACTTGATCACATCACTTAGAAACCAGAAAATAAAATCATCCTATCTTGATCACGTCACTTAGAAACCAGAAAATCAAGCCATGGCAATGCGTTCGAGCAAGATACATCCAAGGAAACACAGGTTGCAAAGTCACGGACACAAAACCCCAGGGATTCTTCTTCATCAATCCAAGTTAGACAGGAAACCCAAAAAAACATTAGCAATAGAGCATAACATGCACTTGCGCAGGGATAAATTGCAAAGCCTCATCCTAATCAAATCAATCAGGAAAGCTAGATACTCAAGCATAGAATAAACATGGCAGATTATTACAGTAGGAA
>JAMKQA010057135.1:0-13577 GCA_024699735.1 Posidonia australis
TTGGATTTTTAAGTGGATTTAATTAGATTTTGTTTGATTAGGGTTCTTGTTAGGGTTTTGTTGGATTTTAGCTGGATTAAGTGTTTTATTTGTTTTTCAGTGGATTTTAAGTTGGATTAAGTGTTTTATTTGTTTTTTTAGTGGATTTTAATAGGGTAGTGTTTTACTAGGTTAGGTGGGCTAGTGTGGATCTGATTGGGACCTATGTGGACTAAGATTTTGGTGGTCACGACCAGAGCATCAACTAGAGGAGCCTACTGCCAAATGAACTCAAAATTAAGGTGTCTACACCTTCAAACACAAAACTTTCTAGTTGTTTCATGTAAATCTATTCCTCTTCAAGTTCACCATGTAAAAAAGTCGTCTTGACATCAAGTTGCTTTAATTCCAAATCCTTCACTCTAAGGCTAACAAAATACAAATAAAGGTGTATTTGCCAACAAAAGAAAATATATTATTGTAATCTATATCTTCGACTTGACTGTAACATTTTGCAATTAACCGAGCTTTATATCTTGCATCTGAAATGCCTTAGTTGTAGTCAACAATCCTGCATTTGACTGTAACATTTCTGACATGCCTTCCTTTTTTTGAATACCCACTTACAATCAACAATCTTCTTTCCTTTGAGAGGCTTAACTAGGTCCCTAGTTTTGTTCTTATGAAGAGACTTAACTAACTCTTCATTCATGAAAATCAACTATGACGTTGAATCTAGAGTCGAAATTGCATCTACATACTCAAAGGGTTCTTTAACATCTAATGTCTTTTTAACAACCGACAATGCATATGCAATGATTGAATTTGCATACTTTAGATTTGACTCTATAGTCCTCTTTCCTAAGCTATTGGCAATATTACATGGCTCTTCCGATGGTACTTCTTCTATAGGATTAGGCATAGTGTTTTTTACATGGGAGAACTTCTATCTTTGTCTCTACATCTACCTGTTCGATAACAATACTACATGTGCCTGCATTAGAAGGAGTAACAACATCTCCACTTGAAGACAACATAACAGGCTAATGAAAAATAACATCTTTTTCAATCAAAATCTTGGGTGATTTAGGATATAAACACCATAACTTATAAACTTTCACACCAGGGGCATGATTAACAAAAATACAATTTTTTGATCTAAATTCTAGTTTACCATTATCTACACATGCATATGTAGGATAATCAAAAACTTTCAAGAATAGCCTAACAAGATGGCCAAATCATATCTCTTCAATGTCTTGTACTCAATTGATGACAATGGGGAGCAATTCACCAATTAACATGTTGGTGCAACTGCTCCAGCCCAAAAGTCCTTCAACAAACTAGCATTGAACAATATACAACAAATCCTTTCTAGAAGAGTCTGGTTCGTACACTTTGCAACTCCATTTTGTTATGGTGTGTATCTAACAGTTTGATATCTAATAATGCCTTCATCTTGCAGAATTTATTGAACTCAAACGAACAAAACTTCAATCCATTGTTTGTTCTCAGCCTCTCGATCTTCTTCCTTGTCTACTTCTCAATTAGTTCTTTTCATTGCTTGAATTATGTGAATACTTTATCTTTGTATTTCAGCATGTAGAACTAAACTTTCCTAGAAAAATCATTAATAAAGGTTAACATATATCTTACACCATTTTTTGAAGGAACACATGAAGGACCCCACAGATCATAATGGATGTAATCTAAAGTTTCTTTAGTTCTACGCACTACTGTACTGAAATTGACACGCTTTTGCTTACTAAATACATTATGCTTGTAAAAATCTATCTTTCCTATATTCTGTTCACAAAGGAACCTCTTTTTACTAAGCATGACCATACCCTTCTCACTCATGTGTATCAATCTCAAATGTCACAACTTGGTAACATCTTCCTCTAGCATAGATGATGTTGAAACAACAAGAGTTCCTATAATTGTCTTTCCTTGAAAGACATAAAGAGATCCAGATCTTTTGGCCTTCATAATAGTAAGAGTATCTCTAGAAATCTTCATAATTTCATTCTATTCTATAAGCTTATGCTCATTAATCTTGAGGGTGCTTAACGAGATCAACTTTGGGGCATGTCGAATATCCGATAGTATCCTCGCAATTCCATTATACATCTAGATCTTTACTATAACTATGTCAATAGTTTTACATGGAGAATCATTTTCTATCAATATAACTCCACTTGTAGTAGAATTGTAAGTGGAAAACTAGTTCTTATTTAGACACAAGTGGTAGGTGACACTTGAGTCAATAATCCAATTTTTGATTAATCTTGGCACAAAATCAGTTGAATTAACAAAACCATCTTAATTTGTTTCTGCAACAGTGGCATTGGCTGAATTTTCCTTCTAATCCTTTCGATTCTAAAGTTTGTAGCATTCATTATTGATATGTCCTTTCTTCTTGCAATAGTTATGGTATTTAGTCCTGTTTCTTGATTTAGATCTAAACTTATTCTTCTTCTTGTCATTAGGATCATGTTCTGAAATTCTTCCTCTTGCAGTTAAGAGTTCACTTTTGCTTTCATTGATGTTAGGTAACTCTCTGTTCATCAACTCTTTTGAGAAAAGATTAACTTTAACAACATCCATTCGTAATGAATTCTTGACCATACAATAGAGTCTCCCTAAAATTCTTATAAGAGGAAGGCAAAAAACGTAACAATAAATAATACTTGATCTTCATCATCTATCTTCACATTAATATTACATACGTCCATGCTAATTGAATTGAACTAATCTATATGAGATTTAACTGATGTATCTCCGCTCTAACACAACACATATAATCTTTGCTTCAAGTGTAGTCTACTTGCCAATGTCTTCATCTTGTAGAGATTTTTTTTTAACTTAAGCCACAATTCAGTAGTGATCATCTCTTGAGAACTTCTCCAAGAGCTTCATTTGATGCACGCAATTATATAACTAATAAGGCCTTCTCATTCATCTCCATATTCTCCTTTTTCTTCATCGTTGCTAGCATCTTATCAACTTTGAGCAACACTTTCTTCAATTTTTACTATGTAATAAGTACTTTCATCTTAATTTGTCATAAATCAAAATTAACAACACGATCATACTTCTCAATCTTCGCCTTCACAAATGTCTTCGTGTGCACACAAGAAACAAATCAAAATCAAAGACTCTAGTACCAATTTGTTAACGAATATGTACACATATAAGTAGAATAGATGAAAATCCACAAAGAAGATAAACGAAAAAACTAATAATCTCAAACACAAAAAATTTACGTGTTTTGACAATAACCTACGTCCAATAACAAAGGAGAGAGGAGAGAGCATTATAATCAAAAGAATACAAATAAAAAAGAAAATCTTCCAAGAAGAATAAGCAAACTCTAGAAACCTAAGTCACCTAAGAGAGATGATGACAACATAATACCCACACTAGTCTCTCCAATATCTTATTCAAGTCTATTTTATCTTAATACATATGACTCACATGTATAAACCAACCTTTTCACAAATTCAAGACAATCCTTAGATTTAAATTTGAAGTTAAACATAAAAGGATAATATAGGAAAAATATTCCTACTCTTTTATAAATCCAATACAACTCTTAGATTCAAATTTAAAGTGAAACATAAAAGAAACGTCTCCAAAAACCATGTAGATAGAACAAGTGCATTAGAACTTAGAATTTAAGACATATCCAACACAATCAATGTTGCCTTTCCTGCTTTTTTATTTTCCACAATAAACATCGAGTAAATACAGAACGCTTTCTTGATCAGGAAAACATCAAAATTTCATATATGAATCAAATTGCACCTAAATTTAGCCATTGGAGAGTATAAAAATTAGAACTTCTACTGCCCAGAGTAAATAAGGTTGTGCTAACTCAGTAGTTACTCGTGTAAAATCATTTCTTTGTGGTATTGTTCCTCCTTGCATGACAGGCTTTCAGTGCTTGCACTTCTGGAAGAAAATAAGTCTCATTTGAATCAACAAAAACTCAAAATAATTGTAGCAAGATATTAACAGAGCAAAGTTTTCCATCATTAAGATTTTGAGATAACTACAAACAAATGAAATTACATCACTTTTTTAGCTGGAAATTGGAACACCGAACAATTGAACACATTAACCATACATGTGGTGGCAAACCAGAACAAATCCTTTAGGCATGCATAATAGATCTCAAACAATGAATACATTTATAAATATATGATATTTTGAACATGGAATACCCTAGGGTGAGCAAAAATAGTTAGTGTGCATAAAGTGCTCAGAATAGATATTATTTAACTACCTTCATTGAACAACTTATATTTGAAAAATAGCCCTTGTGCTTCTTAAAGTTAATATTTCAGTTTAAACTTCACTTTATTTGGTCATAGATGGTGATTTGTTTGCATAAAATTAGATCACATGGATTTTCTAGGTAATGGTTATTGTTATTTAAGATGAAACGTTTACATTTTATTAATATGTCAAAAATAACTCAATATGAAAGAAGAAGCCTCTTATTTCCATATTTTTGAGAAGTTGTAACCCATGCCAGGAATGTCAAAGGAGCACTCTTATTATGGAAATACTTTTCATTATTTCTTAAACAGGATGAGGAACATCTGTCACTAAGTATACCAATAGGCATTCTGCTGTTTAACATTATAAGCTAAGCGTGCACAAAATTTTCATTCAGGCAAATGGGAAGAACAACCATATTAGATCCACAAATAACATGATTCCAAGTGTAAACAAACTAAGGAAGATATCACATTCTTAAGTTGGTATTCATAACATTCTTCACTTGGCAGATATGCTCAGGGACTAAAGTTCCACAAGATCATTATGCATTGAACAGTTCATATAATTGCTTGCTATTTGAGTCAAACATCATAAAGAAATCTCTAAGGCTCAAACAAGGATGGTTGGTGACATTCTTTTCTAAATACCTATGTGGAACATAAAGTAAGAAGGATATAACAAGACAGACAGTTGCAGAACTATAGTAAGTAAGGAAAGAACTAGGGGTATATTTGGAAATGACAAAGACCAGTTTCAAAAATCCAACTTTTATAAAGGTTAATAATGTGCCCAGAAATAGTTCCATGTATAGGTTAACATGATCTAGAGTAACGAAGGAAACACTATATAATATAAACAGATATAAAGAGTTTACTGTGGTTATCTACATATCTCTCATAAAATTTTTAGATAATCCCCTCCGGGAAATAATTGAATTTTCACCTTTCTTTCTGTTTGAAATTGAGGGAAGGAGATCTAGATTAAAAAACAAACTGAAAAACCTCCTCGATTCATAAATAGAAGCCAAGACAGGTAAAAATCTTGTTACTTTTTTTTTTTAATATTTCAAGTATAAATAGAACATACTGGAACCTAACATGAATAGATGAAATGGGCTAAAAATCCAAGCATTGATCCACTCCAAACGGAAAACACCACCACCAGTGCTAGGGAGAGCCTTTAGTCCTGGACAGGTGATGTTCCAACTTCCAGCCATAAACTATAGCTGTCTGAACTCGAGAGCATATCCTACAAGTTTCCTAGTGCAATTACTGTCTAGTCCTATGAAATTCTTCTCTAATTCGTTACCAAGCTTCCCATAGAATCTTTTCGTGGAGCTTAACATGCGTGCCTTCCTTTATCTTTTCATACTTTATTCCACAAACCATGAGTCTAATGATCACCATTTTACGTATTATCATCAATATAGATGTCGACTAAATACCATCAAACTGACAATGTGAACCGTAAACGAATTGTAATTTCATTTATCCATCATCCACAAACTACTACAACCAGTCCAATCACTATAGCCATATCCACAATCTCCATAAAAGACATAATTTTCATTAAAATCCAAAGTTCCAAAAACCCTAGAATCAACGAGTAAAGCTGAGAAACGAGAGAAAGGGGGGAGGAAACACTAACCACGTTGGCAAGACCTCCAGTCCCTGTCAGTCCGCACGAGACAGTCCTGCAAATAACAGAGCATAGGACAAGCCCCTTTACACATGAACACCGTAGACGAAGGAAAGAGAGCACAAAAAAGAGAGGGGCAGTTTGGAGGACGGACCTGTAGCGCCAAGTAAACGGCGGAGCATTCCTTGAGCTGTTTGACGTTGTCGTCATCCTCGTCGGCGTCCATTTGGTGCGCAGGCGGTGGTGCGGCGGGGGAGGTGGAAGCCTTCTGCTCCCCCACTTCCATCTCCTCCTCCGACGGCGCCGACATTTGTTGAGCTGTGTTCGAACAGAAAACAGACACAAGCCTCTGGTGCCGCAATTCTTCCAACTGCTGGAAGGACTGTAGATTCTTGAGCCCAACTTTTTTCTTTCCTAAACCATGCTTTTGTGCCTTTACTACCAAGATGCCAGGCAGATCGGGTCGGGTCGAATTACGGTTGGTTCGGAGCAAAACCACACCAAACGGATTTAATAACCCGAACCCAATCAGTTTAGCAAACCTGATTGGTATTAACTTGATCTGTTTAAGTTTCATTCCAATCTAAAAAATAAAGGTTATAATTTAAATTTTTAATAAAAAACAAGAAGACTTCTTTGAGATTGATGTTGTGAGCACGTTCTAGCTTAAAATTTGTCTGCAACACAATTGAGCCCAAGAGTTCTCAAAACATCACTTATAAAATATCAAGAAGAACGCCGATATTGGTGGTTATAATCTACAGGCCATTGTGTATATAATTTTGCAACTTCTAAGTAAAAAAGAGAGCAACTATCATATTGTATAATATTTGTGGGAAAAAAAAAACGAAATAAGAAATTAAATTATTGTATTCCCACTGTTAGAAAAAAAATTTCGTATTTCCAACTGTCAACAGAAAAAAAAAAGCATCTTGAACTTCACACAATTAACTCAAGAGCATGATTAAAACCCAATAATATACACGGTGTTAAAAACTACATTACACTATTTCTTCCTACGTCATATAAATTACTTTCCATTCTTCATGAGAAACAATCCAATCGAACTGAAACTAATAACAAGTAAAACATAAATCATAGAAGAAAATTAATTAATCATAAAATGCTTTCACTTCACAGTTGACTAAAATGCAAAAGTCATGGCTCTTATTTATTTATGATGGTTGATCAAAAATCTTGAAGAGAGTTTACCATCAAGAAAAGTAAACAAAAAAAGGTCTTTAGTAAAGAGAATAATACTCTAGAAATATTTTTTGCGAAAAGAATTAAACACATGTTGCAAATATGTCAAATACTCAGAGCCAATCATTTAACAATGTGAATGTTAGAGGAATTTTGATTATACACTTTCTTCTTCTGACTACGTATAAATATTTTTGTATTTAATTATATATATACTTTTATTCATGTACCCTTGGATTTCTATCACTAGCCAATAACATTCATTTTTTCGATTCCCAAAAAAAAAAAAAAATGCTTTCACTTCATAGTTGATGAAATGCAAAGGGCCATGACCCTTAATTATTTATAATGGTTGATGAAAGATCTTGAGGAGACTTTGTAGTTGGTCGAAAAAACTAAATCTAGAAATGATGGAAGAGATGTTGAAAGCTTTTTAGTAAAGAGAAGGAAATATCAGAAATATTTCTCTCTTTGATGAACCGAGGTTAGTTATATCCCTTTTGGGGCTTGTCAACATGCTTGGGCTCATGAAGAATGCATAAATCATATATTTTAAAATGTAATATGCATCGACTTAATGGTGTAAAATCTAATGAAATTTGTCAACTTGTGAATGCATAATCATGAAATTTTAATGAGGGTTGAACTTGTGATTCAAGTCTTAATCATGGTAATTTTAATGAGATTTATTTAAAAAAATTATGTGGTCATGCTGACATAATGGATAAACTCAAAATATTCCATGACTACAAAAATATTGAAAATTTTAATTTTAAAAATATTTTAGAGATTACCATCTAAACCCAGAAACTAGAATTTTCATTCATGATGTTAATACATAACTAAAAAATAAAATTAGGCAACAAAAAATTTTGAGAAAATCAACCTCCATCTTTTTCTTTTGTCTACGTTCCTAATCTGTTAGTTCCTGTTTGGTATTGGAATAAACTATGCTCAAATATTTGGAAATGAAAAAATAACTTGCTAGAATAAGTAGAACACGGTGAATAGTTATGTTGCCACATGGCATGTTTAAAGATGGAACTTTTCATTATGTTAAAGCTCTACTAATTCCATTCATTCAAGATTAATGATCATTCACTATAGATGAATTATTTTTTTATTATATTATAACATTCAACTTCTCAAAATTATAACCACTCCATGTGTGTCGTTTTAGATTCCGAGTACATGTATCATTTATATTTTCCATTAATCATTATCAATGTTGCTACCTCTACGTTTTTAGCTTTCAATTTTTCTATAATCCTCAATCACATGTTATGTAACATCAATGTTTTTGAAATCAGTAGATATATATTTTTTCTCCCTGCAGTCTGTGAGACTCGAACCTAGGAGGGATGTTATGTAACATCAATGTTTAATGTATTATTTCTTTACTTTACTCTCATTACTATTCATAAACTACATACATATTTTATCTTTTCCATTATACATATAAATCATTTGGAATTAGGTACACCTTCTTTTTCTAATTTTTCTATGATTTTTCATTCTCAATAGGTTAGTTCTCGATTATTTCTTCTAATTATCACCTTAAATCAACTATACCATTAAAATAAAATTTTTTAAATAAAATAACTATTAGTGAAATAAGAATCTAGAGATGGAATGTCTCTTAGAAATACGTAGTTCAAAATATTTGTTGTGTTATGTGTCTATTCAATTATTCATATTTACATATTAAAAAAACCTTGATTAAATCTAAAATATTTTAGACATATAATTATTGTTTTGAATTTTTAAATTTAACTGATCTTAAACAAGCTTATTGATATTTTTTTTTTTGTTACAAATTGTGCATGCTATTTAGGAAATGTTAATTTTCATGTAGGTGCCAACAAATTTATTTCTTAGGTGATTAATCTTAGCCATATGATTTTGAGGTTGAGATGGAGGGTTAAGATTGTTTCTTATCTATGTCCTCTTCTTCTTCCTATCCTAGAAAGGCACGGTGGTGACTAGAAAAAGAGCAACCTCTTGGCCACTAAATTTCTTACATTCTCCCCTATCAACTACCAAACTTGTATGTCTTACCAGCAACCTATCATGGATCATCAAAGTGGTCGATAAAGAGGTTGGGATGGGGAGATCAGGGAGGAGGAGGGTAGAGAGTGTAGGGTGGAGGTCGAAGGACAGAAAAGGAGGAAATAGAGGTCAAAGGAAAGGAATCGAAAAAAGAATGAAGAAGATAGAGTGAGAAGGGACTGAGGAAGGTGGAGGAACATTACAATGGAATCTTTAATATTCTTAAAAGATGACATATCATGAGACCTATGATTGTTTAATTATTACATAATTTGTGATAGTCTATTAAGTTTAATACAATTAATTGTATTCATATACAAATTATAAGTGCAAAATATAAATGTAAAATAATGACATAAAGTCATAAACATTTGACATTCTATAAAAAAGTATCTCTATTTTCCTTTATCCCTGTATTATTTAGACTCATTTTTTTTACTCTTATTTTACATCATTATTATTATTTAGTTTTTTATCTTTAATTGTGTAAAATGTGTTCTATTTTAAGGTACACCAGATGCATAACTTGTGACACACCAAATTAACATTCAATGTAGAACAATGTTTTTTCATCTTCTTTTGTAAAAATTTATATATAATATGTTGTTTATTATCACTTTTCATGTTCATAAAGTTAAATATTGTCTAAAGTGTTGAACATTTGTTGTTCCATAAAAGTTACCTATATTTTTCTTTATCCTTATATTATTTAGATTCAAATTTTTCACTCTTTTTTTTACATCACTATTTTAAAGATTTATAATATAGCATATTGTCCTTTGATCTTCTTTTATAAAGTTTTATATATAATAAGCTATTTATTACCACATCTTATGTTCATAAAGTTAAATACTCCTTCAATTTAAAGTTTAATTTATCTCCATTTAATATTGTGTTTTTATAAATAAATTAAAGTAAATCCCTTAATGGTTTTGACAATATATTCAATATAAGGAAAAAACTGTTTACCGTTTTCAAAAAAAAAACTATATATTTCACTCTCTTTTTTTACACACTTTTTTCACTCTTAAAGTTACCTATATTTTTCTTTATCCTTATATTATTTAGATTCAAATTTTTCACTCTTTTTTTTATATCACTATTTTAAAGATTTATAATATAGCATATTGTCCTTTCATCTTCTTTTATAAAGTTTTATATATAATATGTTATTTATGATCACATCTTATGTTCATAAAGTTAAATGCTTCTTCAATTTAAAGTTTAATTTAACTCCATTCAATATTGTGTTTTTCTAAATAAATTAGAGTAAATCCCTTAATGTTACCATCAACTATATTTTTCACTCTCTTTTTTTACATCACTATTTTAAAGATTTATAGTATAGCATATTGTCCTTTCATCTTCTTTTATAAAGTTTTATATGTAATATGTTATTTATTACCACATCTCATGTTCATAAAGTTAAATGCTTCTTCAATTTAAAGTTTAATTTATCTCCATTTAATATTGTGTTTTTCTAAATAAATTAGAGTAAATTCCTTGATGTTACCATCAACTGTACCATCGACTAAAGTATAAAAGCATTCACTCTAGTACTCTCAGTTATTACCATTAGTCAATTTAGTTCTTTTATTAGGAAATGTTGCTTTACAAGAAAAGGACCAAAATGCCCCCCAACAAATTGCAAGCAAATCAAGAATAAAAAGAATTGCAGTAGATATATATGTAAGGAACCCATTCCAATGTCCTCCGATGGAGGTGTAGCATCGTAAACTCTGCAATCAATCCCATCCATCCTCACATTGAAGTTGAACTCCTACACCCCATCAAGGAAAATAGGAAATATTGAAGGTAAGTTTGAATACTACTGCCTTTTTTCCTATTCGGATTGATCAGAAGAGAGGGAAGACTTCAGTCGTTCAACACATCCGTCTTCCTGATCCACTCTGCTACTCCCATCTCCACCCACTGATGGCTTCTCAGAAGCCCCAATGAAGCATGGAGGAGATCGAGGACATGTACCTCCGTAAGATCTTCCTCATCTCTCTCACCAGCATCGACCCCAACAACCCCAGCAATCTCACCTACCTTGAGTTCACGACCGTTGAGATCCTCAGCGAGAGTAAGCCCTTGATGTTCTCATGGACTTGATGGAGCGGGTTCTCTCATTGTAACGTCCTGAATTTTCTACAATAATTTAAAACAAATTAAATTACGAGAAAACTAAAGTTAAACAGAATATATCAAACTACCAAGAACCTGTGTGTGCGGCTACGAGGGACCACCACTAATGGCCCTTAATCCCATTTCAAGGGGATAATACAAATCAATCTGAAAATCCTCGGAAATCACATTTTATAAAAGCATTTGGGCTCTGATTCGGCATGCCGAAATGGGATTCGGTATGCTGAAAATCCTTGGTTCGATAGATCGATTTGGATCAGTCGACCGAATCAAGTCAACAGTTAACACTCAAGTCGAAATTGGTATACCGAAGATGATTTGGTCGATCGAAATCCATTGATTCGATAGATCGTCTAAAATCGAATGACTGAATTTCGACCAGAGGACCAAAATTGATAGAAAAACGACATACCGAAATTGTTCGGTATGCCATTTTCTATGAAAAAACAGAAAACTATCCAAACCCTACTACTTGAAATTGTCCACAGTGGGAGCTCCGATCGGACCCCCCAAACAACCACAAAAAATCTTGCATAAAACATAAGGTGTAGACCCTCGAGTCTACTCTAAAATCCAATAAACAAAACCAAAATTCATTCACTATGCATCAAGATATAAAATCGCAAAGGCATAAGGGTCAAAACGACCCAAAACACAACCATTGGCATAAATGCCCATAAATTCTCATAAATTCACAATAAATTTTAGAAATGTAAATTTACCTAGATTTCATGCAACCCTATCAATTTCTACCAATTTCATACTCTTTATTACAAGGGTTGGAGATGCGTACCTGAGAAACGCTCCAGCGATTCTCCGACCGACTCCAGCGACCATGACCCGTCCACGGCCACACTACGACCACGAGGACATGACTCTAGAGCTCCACGCACTACCGCACACCGCTGTTGGCCCCTTGAGCACGCCAAAGAAAGGAGGAGAAGAGCAGGGGAGGAGGGAAAGGGGAGGGAGAGTGAAAGAGAGAGAGAGAGAGAGAGAGTTGGGAAGGAGGAAGAGGTGAGTTGAGAGAGAGAATGAGTGGAGGGAGAGGGAAGGGTGGCATGCTCAAGACGAGAAACAGAGGGGAAAGAGGAGGAGAGGAAGGATGAGCTGGCCGTGGCCGCACACATGGGCTTATAAGGCCATGCAAGGTGGTAGCTGCACAAGCCACACGAGCACACCAACTCACACCACCAACTCGCTCCCCCTAATCGGCCCACGAATGCAGGCCCCACACGCATAGTGCCACAATGCACAGTACCAAATCACACATAGGGACATGCAATCAAAAGTCCGTCCACAAGGCCCAAGCCCAAAACCACAAAATCACACCAACGGGCCTCGAAATAGTAACACTTGTCCAAGAATAAATTTATTAAAATGTACATAATTACAAAATGAATTTTACAGGTGTTACACTCATCGAATCATACTGAAGGCTCATGAAATCCATGTTGGAGAGCTGATCGAGGTAGTGAGTTCGACGAGCATTAGGGTGGAGGACGAAAATGAAGAACTCAAGATTGACTATTGCTTCTAGTGGGCCTTGACGACTCTGATTCACCCCCAGGGCTCTTGCTCTTCAAGCTCCTAGTCCGACAATGTCAGCGTCAAAAAAATAAAACAAGAAGGGCATAATTGTCATTCCATGTCAAATTTTAACAACGTTACCACAACTATTGTAAATTGAAAAATAATACAAGTTTAGGGTATCTGTAATGACCCAGGTTTTAGGCAACAATTTAGGCTAGGAATTTAATTTGGAATTTTAGGTTGTTGAACACTGAACATAAGGCGTTTAATGTTAAACATTAAATTCTTAGCATTCTACATCGGAAATAATGCGTTTTGGTTTTTTGCTGTGTTGAACATTGAGCATGGGTGCGTTTAGTGTTAAACGTAGGATATGCAACGTTCTACACTTGCATGGAATTTTCATGATTTTAGACATTGAACGCGTAGATTCATGTGTTTAATGTTGAACACAATGCAAGTGTGACCATGGCGGTGGAACCCCTAGGCGCGGTTCTCCAACCTACTCCGGTGTGCGGAAACACACAGGGAGATCCGATACAGTCACGACGAAAATGGTGAATCCAGAGGAAGAGATAAGACTCGGAATCACTAAGGGAAGACAAAAAGATAAGGAAAGGAGTCGCCACCTAGTCTTTTAATGGAAAGACGAGGAAAACCAAAACAAACACAAGAAAATCACGAAACAAAACAAAATGCAGAATGCATGTGTGATCTGTGCCTAATGGATAATGCAAGAT
>JAMKQA010057139.1:0-15600 GCA_024699735.1 Posidonia australis
TGATTGCTTGAGTAGTTAAGTTGTTTATACGTATAAAATAATCACCTTACATGCAATTTTTCATTCACCTGTAAAAACTGATATAAGTAATTAAAAAAGGGTTAATTCTCTATTCACCCCCCTCTAGAGGAGCTATTCGATCCTACACCCTCTAGGCCTCTGGTGCTCTGCCTTGACCAGCTGGCAGGTGGTACACCTCGCCACATGGTCAGCAACATTCCTTTCATGCCAGGCCACCAAACGTTCCGCTTCAGGTCTTCATACATCTTTGTACTACCAGGGTGAATAGTGTACCTAGACCGATGCGCTTCATCCAGCAACCTCTACCTGGCCTCCTCATGCTGGGGCACATACAGACGCATATCATACCTCATCTCTCCATATGCCCCAATGGAGAAATGAAGCTCTTCACCAGTTTCCAGCTTCTCAAACACAGCCTGAATAAAGGGATCCAACTGCTGACAGGCGACAATAAACTCTAATAGCTTCGGGGGAAAAGACAGGTTGGCCACCCAGGAACCAACTATTCCTCGAGCTTGCTGCTTCGGCCTACAGCTCACCAGATCCTCCAATATGGTCCACTCCTTGACCATCAAGCTCACCGTCATGTGCGTACGCCGACTCAGGGCATCGACGACCACATTGGCCTTGCTGGAATGGTAGGACAAGCTGAAATCATAGTCCTTCAAATACTCCACCCAATAGCGCTACCTTAGGTTGAGGTCCCTCTATGTGAAGATATACTTCAAGCTCTGATGATCGATGAAGACCTCAAACTTCTCCCCACAGAGATAGTGTTGCCAGAGCTTGAGAGCGAACACTACGACAACTATCTCCAAATCGTGGGTCGAGTAGTTCTTCTCATGATCGTTCAGCTGGCGTGAAGCATAAGCGATGACAATGCCATGCTGCATTAGAACACACCCTAAACCAACACCACTGGCATCACTATACACAGTGAAACCACCACTTCTAGAAGGCAGAGTCAACACAGGGGTAGAAACCAGACGAGACTTCAGCTCTTGGAAACTCGCCTCACAATTCTGGTCCCAACAAAATGGAACTCCCCTCCTGGTCAACTTTGTCAAAGGCGCGGCTATGGAGGAGAAATCCCTGATAAACCCCCTATAATAGCCCACTTGACCCAAGAAACTCCTGATCTTTGACATAGTCTTGGGTCGCTCCCAACTACTCATCGCCTCGACCTTGGTAGGATTCACTCTGATGCCTTCTCCAGAGATCAAATGGCCAAGAAACATGACTTCACTCAACCAGAACTCACACTTGAAGAACTTGGCGTACAGTTGATGATGCCTCAGTGTATCCAAAACTATCTTCAAGTGCAAGGCGTGAGTCTCAACATCTGGGGAGTAGACCAGCACGTCATTAACAACAACCACAACAAACTGGTCCAAAAAAAAAGCTGAAAATCCTATTCATCAGATCCATAAACGCAGTCGGTGCATTAGTCAAGCCAAAAGGCATAACCGTGAACTCGTAATGCCTGTACCACGTCTGAAAAGTAGTCTTCTGAATGTCTGAGTCTCGTATCCTCAACAGGTGATACCGTAACCTCAGATCAATCTTCAAAAATAAGGAAGCAGACTGCAACTAGTCGAACAGGTCACCAATGTGGGGCAAGGGATACTTGTTTTTCACTATGATCTGGTTCAACATCCAATAGTCTATACACAATAAGAGCGAACCATACTTCTTGTGTACAAACAAGACAGACGCTCCCCATGGAGACACACTCGGCCTGATAAATCCCTTGTACAGCAACTCCTACAACTGAATCTTGAGCTCTCGCAACTACGCTGGCACCATGTGATAAGGAGGCTACGACACATCACCAGAACCGGGGAACAGATCGATCAAGAACTCTACTTCCCAGTGAAATGGTCTGACCATGCCAGCGAAGGAGAACCGCGCTCCCCACGCGATCGAGGCCACATGGGAGTCGGTAGGGTCACAGTGAGTCGGTGGTTCAGAGGGTGGAAAAGAAATGAGTTGAAAACACTGGAAACTGTGCGAAAACAAAAACGTGGAGTCGCCACCTAGTCTATTTAAAAACAAGAAGACGAGGAAAATCGTATCGAAAAATCAAAAATCGAAATTGAATGCAAAATATGATGACTCATGCCAAATGGATTCGACACAGGGGTCATGGTGAATCAAAGAAAGGGTAAGGACTCCTATTACGTGCGGGGAAGGTGTTAGGCACCCCTGCATGCCCAACGAGTCGGTCTTTCTCGGTATCTCACTCGCGTGCATGGAAATGTAGGCACTTGATGCCAGTTAATGGAATTATAGGGATGATGCAAGGGAAATAAATCATATGACTAAGGAGACAAACCAAGCCAAAAAGCATAATTGAATCAGGAAACAACAAGTAAAGTACAAGATGGAAAGCATGCGAGCCTACTGGCTAGGTTGGGTCAGAGTTACTCCCTAGATGACCCGCGCATGTGCCACGCACACGTCAGTCACGTAGCCCAGACGCATGTTCCTAGAGATGCCATGACCTTTTGCCATCATGGCCATATCCACAACGCAAAGGTCCTACTATGAAATAGGGGCATGCCCGCCTCCTTCATCGCTTCCTCCCCGGAAGGCGGAGCGTCTCCGGGCCTAGGGATGTGTCTGGAAGCTTAGGAGGGCCACCAGGAGGAGATGCAAATGCTGTGAAACCAATGAAATGCAGCGGATTCTTCTCCCCTCCTCTGTCGCCGATATCAGTGCTAATCCTCCTCCGGCGAGCCTCCATGGGAGGCTTTTGGCCTGGAGAACAAGCTCGACCGCTCCGAGAGGTAGAGGGAGGAAGTGGGATGCCATTGGACGTCCAAACCGAGCATTCAAGGGCTGGAACAGCCTCACGTCGATGGTTGCCGTCTGCCGGTGGGGAGAGTGGCAGGATGCACAAGTGGAACGAAAACGCGGAAAAACTACACCGGGATGAAGCAAAATGGCTTCTAAGTGCTCCTATGATAGTCCCATAAGGAGAGCTGTACCTGTGGACGACTAGGATGCGTCGTCGGAGCCGACGGTGGTGGATTCTGGCGGGAGTGATTGGAGTGGCTGCCCGGTGGAAGGGGACTGGTTGGGGAGGGTCGGGAGTGCTCGGAAGTTGGTTGGGGAGTTCTCTCGGTGACCAGGAAGAGAAATCTGAGGTGGCTCGAGTGTTGGGTCTTAGACTCTTCGACAAGGATTCTCAGGTTTTTCTCCGCTCTCTTTCTCACAAAAATCCTCAAGTGATAGTTGTGGCTCTCGAGGGTGCTTGAGGGGGGGTTTTGGTTGGTTGCTCTTGGTAGTAGGTGGTGAACGGTAGGGCATGGGAAGGTGTCAGGGATGGCAAGGGAAGGCTCGTCGGCGCCGCTGCAGGCCTTACGTGTCAGCGGAAGCGGCGCAGGGCGTGGGAGGCTAATGACAGGGCGTGGGAAAGCTCTAGGGTGTCAGGCACGCCTGGAGACAAGTCGACATTGCATGCACGGCATTGCTCCTACGAGGTACGAGGTCATACGACGAAGGTAACCAGTCAGGCGGCGCCCGCAGTGCTGCCCTGGCCCTGACGCACGCTTGGGCCGCGCATGCTGGCCACGCGCGTCGTTGGGCCAGAGCACATGGGCTGAGTTTTAGGTTTTAGACTTAGTTGGATGAAAGGAGTTAAGGGTAATTAGGAGTTTTCTAGGTTGGTTTAGGTTCATGGGCTTGGTTGGGGAATTAGGGGAAATCCGGGTCAACCGTCCAGTTGCGCTCTCTGTCAGGTCCGTCTGCCAACACTGGTCAAAATCGGGGTGTCTACAGATGCCCCTCCTTGAGTGAGGTCGAGGGAAACAAGACCGCTACTCAGGGTTGAGAGAAGACACCCCATCCCGGTCAAACAGGAAAGAAACTTGCTATTGGCCATAAGCCGCTTATCCAATGGATGCACCGAATGTCGCGACTCGCGTGCCGAGGTACAGATGCTAATGTAGGTGGTGCCCCTCTAGGATGTCGAAGCGATCGAGTGCCAGATCCAGGCAGGTATGCACATGGTTTCAAGCGACGCGAATGCTAGTGTATGTGTTCCTCGTGCTAAAATGTTACTGTGTTGTAAGTGAATACTGATGAAGTGTGCATTGCAAATGTGTGAAGTGTTGATGATGTGGGGTACGCCTGATTATGATGCATGTGCTGTGTAAAAGCTAACTGGTACATGCAAATGCAAATGGATGCTGTGATGCTTGATGAGTTGGTGCACTCATCGCTGGACAGTTTTGGTTATCAACCTGAGGAGAAGAGAGGTGTGGCAAAGCTGATAGGCTAGCCAACCGAAAAGGTGACTGGTGACGGAAGTCATCCGGGTATTTGGGGGTACCAGCCCAAAAGAAGGGGGCACCCTAGGTCCTATCCACCTGAACAGGGTCCTAGGGGGACGATAAGATATCGAACTCGTCGGGCCGACAAATAAGAACAAGATAGAACCTAGTCACTGTCGGTGTACAGACAGGTTGACTAGGAGCTGACAGAAAGGGGAGAGCTGGCAAGTTATCGGACTTGTCGGGCCGACAAAAAGAGAAAGGATAGAACCTAGTCACTGTCGGTGTACAAACAAGTTGACTAGGAGCAGACAGAGAGTGAACCGAGTCGTTGCCAGGATACAGGCAATGGTTGGGAACCATCAAGAGAGAGTGAACCGAGTCATTACCAGATACAGGCAACGACTAGGAACCACGAAGAAAGAGTGAACCGAGTCGTTACCAAGATACAGGCAACGACTGGGAACCACCAAGAAAGAGTGAACCAAGTCATTATCAGGATACAGGCAACGACTGGGAACCGCCAAGAGAGAGTGAACCAAGTCGTTACTAAGATACAGGCAACGGCTGGGAACCGCTAAGAACAAAGAGTGAGCCGAGTCATTACCAGGATACAGGCAACGGCTGGGAACTGCCAAGAAAAGAGAGTGAACCAAGTCATTACTAGGATACAGGCAACGGCTGGGAACCGCCAAGAAAAAAGAGTTAACCGAGTCATTACCAGGATACAGGCAACGACTGGGAACTTCCAAGAGAGAGTGAACCAAGTCGTTACCCGGCTGGGAACCGCTAGGAAAGAGTGAACCAAGTCATTACTAGGATACTGGCAACGACTGGGAACCACCAGGAAAGAGTGAACCTAGTCGTTACCAGGATACAGGCAATGACTAGGAACTACCAAGAAAGAGAGTGAACCGAGTCGTTGCCAGGATACAGGCAACGGTTGGGAACCACCAAGAAAAAGGAGTGAATCGAGTCATTACCAGGATACAGGCAACAACTGGGAACTGCCAAGAGAAGAGAGTGAACCGAGTCGTTGCCAGGATACAGGCAACGGCTGGGAACCGCCAAGAAAAGAGAGTGGACCGAGTGGTTGCCTGGATACAGGCAATGGCTGGGAACTGCCAAGAAAAAAGAGTGAACCGAGTCGTTACCAGGATACAAGCAACGGCTGGGAACCGCCAAGAGAAGAGAGAAAACAAGCTACTAGTCTAATGTTGCCTCGCTTAGGGCGCGCTTTGCACTTCGACAACGTAGGGGTAAATCTATAATTTGGCAGATTCCACTAAATTCTACATGTAACTGACTCTTCTCCAAAGGGTGCCTCTACAAACTGTCATAGGGTATGCGAGAGTCTCTAGCAGGTGATCAGGGCTCAAAATTCCTTTACACACTGATAGGGGCAAAACAGTAATGTCACCTTGAACCATCAAGTTCTAAAGATGTCGAGCACAAGTTGGATTCTGGAGTAACAAGGTATTTCTAATCTCCCAAAGGAAGTCAAATCTGGTAGACAATCTGTTCTGGTGAGTTTGGACCTTCTTGCAATTCAGGAAATTGTAGGGGCTTTTCTACAAATTTTCCCTAGACTATCCTCTGAACTCAAACTACTATTCCATTGGGGATGCTCATGCTCTGGCTAAACACTCGGAGCATTCTCTTCACTTTTGACTACATACGCTAAGCTCTGGTCATCATAGAAATTATAGGGGCCGCTTTGCAAAATTTCCAGTTTTGATTCATTCAGGAATTTTCCAAAGTAATGGATAGCCTGATGCTGATTTGAGTTCACCGAATCTGCTCTAGCAGGTAGGGCCTAACAAGAGAAAACTTTCCAGCATCTGGAGAAGTCTAGGGACCTATTTGTAATTTCTAGAAACTGTTGTAAAAATCTACAAAACTGACTACCAGGGCCGATCTGGGTGGCGATTCCTGTCCCAGAAACCTTAACTAGAGTTCTAGAAGCTGCGCGGACTTTTATGGCTCTTCCGGCTTTCTGAGGGACGGTTTTGCCCATCATTGGGTAAATTGTAGTTTGGTCCAAAGTTTTACGAAAATTGCCAAGGGGCTGGAGAAAAATTTTCAAAACTCACGGACCCACTAGCAGTTGTTCCTATTTTGAATGGATGCATGGCAGTTGGTCTCCCTCTTCATGTTTCTGTATAAAACTTCTGCATGCTTATCTCCCTTGGACAAGGTGAAAAATAAAAATGAACCTTTAAAGGCTCCCCTCCATACGAGCCTCTTCTCCTTCCTTCTCCTGCCTGCCCTCTCATCTTCTACTCTTCCTCTCCTCAATGAACGGCGACTAAGGCTTGGGTGGCGGAACCGTGGTGCGAGGAGCGGCGTTTGTGGAGTTTGGCTCGGGCGTTAGTGTGTGTGAGGCTGTGTGCGCGCCACCAGCCCAAGGAGGAGCGGCAGCGAGTTCCAACGACGCTTCACGGGTGCGGGGAGCAGCGGTTGCAGCGAGGTGTGCTTCACCGGGGCAACGAGGCAGGTGCAGCACCGATGAGCAATGGTAACTCCCTCCCCTCTCTTTGCTCAATGTTTTCCTCTTTCCGCGGGCATATGGGCTTCATCCATCTCTCTCCGCCGTCGCCGGCAATGAGGTCCATCAGTGGGGCAGTTGGGGTGTCTCCATGGCATTGTGGCTGGGCACTAGGAGGCAAGCTACTGTTGGCCCCACGTGGTAGCTAGCCATCGTCGAAGATCACGTCGGCGATGGTGGGCTAATGGCGGGCTCTGGCGCTGCTCTAGCTTTGAATGGAACTTGCAATAAATCCTCGGTTACTTGAATTGGTCTTGTGGATAATGATGATAGTGTGCCCTGGCCATTTTTCCTTGTTTGGAAAATCTTACCCAATAACACTGTAAAACAGAAACCATTATTTTACTTGGACGACCATTGCAAAACACCATGCAAATATATTCCAATAAAATTAAGGAAAAGTCAACGTTCTGTAGTGGTCCACGTCCGAATTGCCTTTGAATTTCTGTTTAAGCAAGCACTGTGGAATGCCATGATATTTGTTTGAGTAACATTACGAAATGCTATGCTATTGACTTTATGCATGAATACTCCAGCTTGGTTTGATTATTGCCTCTAATTACATATTTTGACTTGCTGGATTATTTGATAACATGCTCATCCAAACATGACCTCGCTTTTGCAGTCTGATTTTGACTTCGAGGCAGATGTGACCCAGGCAAGCAGGGTAGCCTCCAGCTCACAGGCCCAGGGTCCCAGGTCTAGCTCACGATCTAGGGCACCTTCTGATTCGTAGGCTCGGGATCATGGGCCCCAGTTCACGATCCGAGGCCACTTCTAACTCCCAAGCAACGAAGGAGGTGATGCCCAACATCCTTGAAGATGTAAGAAAGCCCAAGACTCCACCTACTCTAGTCTTTCCTTTGTGCATGCTTTTGAACTAAATTTCTTTTGGCAGGAATTTGGCAATTTCGGGGGCTAGTTGTTGGATGAGAACCATATCAGCAACCGTGATGGCTTCAAGGTAAGCAATGTCCTGTTCTGCACAAATTTGCATGGTTTAACTGACTTCTGACTCTGCCTTTCTTTGCCCCTCAGGTCGACGATACCAGGCGAGTGATGCGGTATCTCTGGACACCGATGCTGGAGCATTTCGAGTGCCTCCCCGACTTTCTGAAGGAGTTCTTGCTGCACTGCACCCCATTCGGGAGTCTCCTACGCTTCCGAGCTGTTCACGGGCACTACGACTTTTTCCGGGCACTCGCAAAACAATGGCGACATGAGACTCACACCTTCCAACTTCCCTTCGGCGAGATGACGATTCTATTGGAGCACTAGGCGCTGCTGATGGGCTTCTGCTTCGGGAAGGAGCCTATAGTTGGGAAGGCTACCTTACGGTTCGCCAAGGTCACTGAGCTTGTAGGCCGTGAGTGTCCATTGCTAACCCGATCTGCGCACTACCTTCGCTACAGCTGGATTAGAGAGTGGAACCTGTTCTGGCCTGATCCACAACTGGGATCGAGGGAGGCGAAGTTCGTGCTACGCCACTTCCTGATGGAGCTGATGGCCCTCATGTTCTGCGACACCTCTGGGTATTGCGTTTCGGCGGACTGGCTGATTAACCTCGCCGATCTGGACCACCTAGACTGGTATAACTGGGGAGGCGCCAGCTATACCTATATGCTTTGCGGCCTAGATAGCGTCGTGAAGAGCAATCAAAGGTCCCACGTGGGGCTCTACCCACTACTGACGATAATCCCCTGTGTCATCGTCTTTAGTTTAGCAGTATGATTAATTCCTGACCTGTTCTTCTGTATCTGCATTATTGGTGGATGGAGCATTGCATGCAGGAGCACTATTTCTTCCACCTCCGTCCCAGACTTCTCCCGCTCCCTCGGCATTGGTGCGAGCCGGACCACCGTACAGCAGCCGCGGTATACAGCTAAGAATCATACCGCTACATCCTAGACCTCCTATCAATCCATGATGTAAGTTTTCCAACCATGCCTTTGCTTACTACTTTCTCTGTTTTTTGATATCCTACTGGGCTGACTTGTGTTCTGTTTTGCCTTGTACAAGTCGAGCTGGGGCCGTTTGAGGGCTACGCTGGGCTGGACTAGGAGCCCTAGAACTCCGCCTGGACCTACCATCAGAAGCAAATGAAGTTCTTCTACTTTAAGAAATCTGCATTCTACCTACCTGGCCGGGTTCGCCATTAATTTACCCCAAAGTTTGGCATTCTGCTCCCACCTCTTACCGAGATGGTACCCTGGGACACTACCCCCGTGCGAGCTCGCTCCATCACTGTTGAAATCATGGTTGACCGAAGCCGGTATATCCTCCGCCCTGCTAGCTATGACGAGTACCAGAAGTGGTACAAATGGACCTACAAGCCGTACCTTTTTGAGGAGGAGCTCCGGGAACAGCAGTGGGATATGTGGTTCTCAGAGAACTGGGTCGAGGTAAGTTCTTGCTTACCGCTTCTGGCCTAAACTGATCTTATGATTCTAGCTGTTCTGACATAGTTGGTTGCCTTTGTTTCAGCGGTTTGAGGGCAGGCTAAGCGACTTCTACACTCGGATGCGGCGGGCCAAGGTAATGAATCCTTCCCTCTGCCTTAATTCTTAACTGTTCATATCTGGTTGTTCTGACACTAGCTTCTTTGTTTGTAACAGGCCCGGCGAGAAGCCCGTGGGGAGGTAAGCAATTTCCTTACTCTTGTGTTTACTGCATTCTATGTACATGACTGACCCTCTTATCTGAGGAATACCGGCTGGAGGACGTCATCCTTGGGAGCAGTGGCGATGAGGCTAACCTCAACCTTGAGGAGGATACCTTTGCTATAGGGGACCTGATGGGCGCCTCCGCTTCTGCACCCTCCTGCAGTCAAGCGGCCTTAGCTGTGACTACCCGACGGCTCTAGTGCAAAGGCGAGCATCGCTCAGCTAGTGCTTCTCAGGGGCGGGAACTAGATGAGAGTGAAGACGAGGCTTGGGATTGATTTGGCCAATTAACTATATCTCTTGTGTTGTATCAACAAACATCTCTGATTGTAAACCAGATTCTGTAAACTTGAACTGCCTTTTAAGTGATTGTTGAATGTTTTCGAATTGCTGGCCTCTGGTTGTCTGGCCCTTGTGTTTTGTATGTAGAACAACAGTGGTTCAATCCTTTTGCGCCAGTTAGGTGAGCCCTTAAAACAGCAATGGCTCGGTTAACAAGTCCTGTGCCACACACGTACGTTGCCTGCGCGCCTCAACAGCGCAACCCTGATGAAGCTCTAAGCCCTTGGTGGACAAGCGCAAGTGGCATGTGCTAACCATAAGTGCCTCGGGTTGCAGGCCCAAAACTTCTTGGTGGACACGCGCAAGTGGCATGCACGTCTCATAAGCACCTCCGTCACAGGGCCCAAATTTCTTGATCAACACACGCATGTCTAGTGCGCAACCGCGACTCGCGTGACCTCTAACATAGTCACGGGTCGTCGTCTTGTGGGTGCTCATGGGCTCTTCCTCCTCTTTTAAGGCTGGCCCTAGATGAATGAGGGGGACACATCTCTCACACTCCCCCTGGTCCGAGCTCCTCAATGGTCTGCTCTTCCTCCACCAGCGGTGTCCTCTCCCTTTCCGGTGACGCCTACTGCTTCTCCAACGACGCCTCCTCTGCTGTTTCTTCCTCCACCGGCGCTCCACTCTTGGGTGGCATGATAAGGCTTTCATGGCAAGGTAGCAAAGCTGCTAGGTGTGGGTCCTTGACGTGGCATCTTTTGTGGCCTTTCTAGGGTTTCCTAACAATGGTTACTCATCCCCACTACTCGGACATGCTGAGGTGCTGGATCAGCATGCTTTCTAACAACGACCGGGAGAAATTGTGGTGCTGGGGAATCTCTAGGCATCTCTTGTAGATCGGGGATATCGAGGTGAATCAATATCTCCTAAGTTCCGTGTCTAGATTCTGGAAACTGGCCCACCATGTATTCCGATTTGGTTGTGAGGAGGTGACTATCACATTGGAAGAAACCAGATAGATCTGTGGTTTGTCACGACTGCTAGGGCCTCCGGTCTTTATGCCCCGGGACGCGTATGCGTCTGTCCTATCTCAGCTAACTGGCTTGAACACTACAAAATGCGCGAGGTGCCTAATCTGTATAGATGGCTCTGAACCCATGCTGCACTTGAACTTCCTTGATGAGGTGGTCATGAGGCGCTCTATGTTGGGCGACGATCTTTAGCTGAGTGGCTTCATCCTCCGTTTTCTTAGGGAGCTCATATTTAGTCATGGCTGGATGACTGTAGCGATCGAGGTAGCTGAGATTACCTTGGTAGTGATGAGCAAAGAAATAGATCTGGCTCCCGTGATCCTGGTTGAGACTTACTGGGGCCTGGATCGTGCTCTCCACCGGTGTCGCCACTTCTACGGCTGTGGTGCTTTAGTGCAGGTGATTATGAATTCTGCTGCTATTGGCATAACTATATACTGACTTAATGCTTGGACAGGTGTGGCTGGTGGCTCACGTGGGTGTCAAGGTCCTATGCCCCCAAAGACCAGCATTTGAGGCCTACCTCCAAAGCAGGTACTCTCGAACCATCACTAGAGTACGGGAGTTCTATGAAAAGCTGGAGGGGCTATCTAGGAGTCTGATCACCTGGCAAATCGTCCCATCAACCGCAGAGCCTTCCACTACGTTCTTCAATGATACTAACATAAGGGTGGTCATTCTTCCCGACCTGACTGGAGGAGTGGAGTATCACCCTGTTCATGTCCTACGCCAATTTGGTTTTTGCCAGGATGCTTTTGAACAATCTCCCATGCCTACCATGTTCCAGCTGTATCCCCAGAATTCGACTGCCATGACTACTAAGCTAGCTCATCTGCTACGAACTGGTGTGAGCTCCAATGATCTAACTCTAGTGGGAGGCACAAGCTGCTCTGAGGCATATAGGGTATATACACAGGTGGACTGGCCAATCAGCGAAGTAGCTCCCGGTGCTCCTCTGTTCAACAATGCTAGCAGCTCGAAGAGGCCCCGAACTGGAGGGAAAAGCTAATTCAAGCATATATAGCACATTTCTGTAATTTCTTTCAATGCTTGTACTCTTAAACTTGGATTTGAATGATGAACATATGCTCTTTCACTGTGTGCCCTTTTATTTCCTTCTGTGACTATCTTCTTTGGATAGCTCCCCTGTATCATTGGAACCGGTCGAAACGTCTACTCCTTTTGAGAACGTAGATTGGATACATTATCATGACTTGCCAGGTCCAGCTCCCGCACGGATATTGCAGGGGTGCATTCTGCTGCAAGCTGGCCCCTGGTGCCCCTGGCACAAACGCGCATGTCCGATGCGCAACTGCCACGTGGCTCCCAGACATGGGGTCCATGCTGGAGCTCCCTGGTTTCTGGAGTCTTGATCAGGAGCACTGTTGGGCTTGGTGATCTGCCTCTATCCATTTCCCCTCTCTGACCTTTTATGTGGAGCTGCCAAACTGCACCAAACACATGGCCTGAAACGCCCAGTAAAGTGTCTACTTGCCAAAACGCAGCTGACATGCCCCTAGCTGTGGATGCTCCGCTAAAGTCCGCCAAGTGGGCAGCTAACATGCCCCTGGCTAGAGGTGAATCATGTGGGCAGCTGACATGCCCCTGGTACTGGAGGTAGGCCACTGATGTCACCCAATGGGGCAGCTAACATGCCCCTGGCTGACGACTAGGCAAAGTCCTGTCCTGTGATCACGACAATGGGGGAAATAATGCAGATGCAGATGCATGGATTGTGCTTACTTAGCTATGCTGGACCCTCCGCATTAGGAAATCTTTGATGTCTACCCGAAAGGGAATGTGTGGATCCTGTTACCCGAAGGACTCTATCCGGATCTCTAACTAACGGGTGGCACTCCAGGTGGAGGGGCGGTTGTGCTAGGACAGTGGATACTGAAATGATGGATAACTGGGTGGTAAGTGTTTAAATGGTGACAAGGCTAGGACTTTGCATCAAACTCTCCAGGTCCCACACCTACTCTTTTATAATATCGACTTTTCTTTTGCTCCCTCATAGGTGTGTGGGCTGACTCTACTCCTGTTGGGGGTAATGAACACCAAGGTGGGAGGCTTTTACTAAGAAGGGGGGCTAGTCCTCCAATGGCGTGGTGGCTCAGGCGTATGTTCCAACTCCTCCACAGGGTACAGTAGGTGTAAAGTCGGCTCACACACCTCTCTCTAGGGCTGACTTCTGTCTTCTCATTTCTTTTGTGCCATTTACGCATTATGATTTTTCTTGCTCATTCTCGCCCACACCCTAGCATTTTATCTCCCTCTTGGAGGTGTGGGTCCTTGGAGAGTTTGACAACTACGTCCTTCTCATGACGGGGGGTGGCTTCCTCACTTGCTAGATGATCCAGATAGAATTCTTCATGAGGCGAGAACCTTTTCTCGAGGTAGGCAAAGCTTTCCGTTCTCATCATCAGGCAAAAATGCAGATGGTGCATGCACATGTATGCTGATACAGGAATCTAAAACATGAATGTTGAGTGTATGCGTTGCGTGAATGTAGGAATGCATGCTATAATAACTTCCTGTGAGTACAATGGGACAGAATGAACAATGCCAAGATGCAAATTACAAATGCAGAATGCAATGATGCAGGGTGTTAGGATAGAAAGAGGTAGGACTTTGCTCAGTGCTGCGACCCAATCACTGGTAGTACTTCTTCAGGTAGCAGGTGTTGACTGGCTCAAACTGCTCAATGTGGTCCATATCCTCCAGGATCACAGCTCCTCCAGAGAAACCTTGCTTGACAACGAAGGGTCCTCGCCAATTGGGTCGGAACATTCCACGGGCATCGGGCAGGTGGATTGCTCGCAGGACCAAATCTCCAGGCACTAGGCTTCTGGGTCTGACCTTCTTCTGATAAGACCTGGCCATGCGTTTCGGATAGCACTAGGCGTGGTGCAAGGCCTGCAATCTACGCTTGTCTATGAGATTCAACTGTATGCATCGATCTTCGACCCATTCCACCTCCTCTAACTCTGCTTCTCTCAGGATCCTGAGCAACGGAATCTCTACTTCAATGGGGAGAACTGCCGCCATCCTGTAGACCAAAGAGTATGGGGTTGCCCCTATAGAAGACAACGCATAGGGGAGTTGGTCATGCCAATCTCGGTGAGTCTTAGCAATCTTCTTCAGGATCTTGGTAAGGTTCTTGTTGGCAGACTCCACGGTGCCATTCATCAGTGAACGGTATGGGGAGGATCTATAATGCTTGATGTGAAGGCTCTGCAAGAAATCCTCCACCCTCTTGGCCACGAAGTTCTTCCCATTGTCGGAGACGAGGGAGTGGGGAACTCCGTACTGGGCTACAATATTATTCCGAATAAACTTCTCTGTAGCCACAGCGGTGACCGCCTTATAGGAAGCTGCTTCTACCCACTTGGTAAAGTAGTCAATTGCTACCAAGATGAAGCGATGTCCATTGGAGGCTGCTGGATGAATGGCTCCAATGACCTCAATACCCTATGTTGAGAAGGGTCAAGGCGCAGACATATTATGCAGTTGATGGGGAGGAGCGTAGATTAAGTTGCCGTGGATCTGGCAGTTGTGGCAGTTTTGGACAAAACGACAGCAGTCTGCCTCCATGGTCGACCAGTAGTAGCCTTGCAACATGATCTTTTTGGCCAACAGGATCCCATTCATATGTGGGCCGCACACTCCGGCATGAATCTATAGCATTAGGGTATCGGCCTCCTTCTGGTCTACACACCTTAACATCATCTGGTTGTAGGACCTTCTGTATAAACGGCCACCTCCAAGGACATACTTCGACGCGAGTCGCTGCATGGTCATCCCGTCGGTGGTAGGGGTATTAGGCAGGAGGCTCCCCATTTGCAAGAAGACTTTGATGTCGTGT
The DNA here is from genome assembly GCA_024699735.1 of Posidonia australis. NCBI lineage: Eukaryota > Viridiplantae > Streptophyta > Magnoliopsida > Alismatales > Posidoniaceae > Posidonia > Posidonia australis. The sequence continues at coordinate 14,691 of JAMKQA010057139.1, forward strand.
GTAGACACCCCGATTTTGAGGTGACTCATAGATAAGCTTTCCAGATGTTGCTTTGGATGTGGCAAACCTAATCCCATTAGCTAAACCAACCACAAACCTATAGTAGGCCTACAGCCTGATTAGAAATTCAGACAAGTAGGGGAGAGCACCAAGTTAGAGCACCAATGTGGAGCACCTGTCTGGAGCACCGGGCAGGAGCACTACGGTGTCACACCTAACTGGAGCATCAGACAGGCGCACCGCTTTGGCACATCTATTTGGTGCACCAAGCTGGCGCACAACCCCTTTTCAGGCTACTGACTGCTGACATTCCACCTCCCATGCTTGTAACCTTCACCAACGAATATGCCATGGAATCTGCGACAGGCTCTTCGTTTACGAGGCTACCTGCATTCCATGGGGGTTACCCTTGGAAAATCCTATATAAGGACCCCTATAGGCAACCATTAGAAGAGGTTAGAAAACCTTGATCTAGCAATCCTGATCTAAAAGAGCATCTTGAGCAAGCCATATACTCTTTTCAGCAACCTTATTCTCGTTTTTTGGAGTATTTCCTTGCATTCCAAAGCATCTTCATCCCTTCCAAAGCAACAAGGATCATATTATCTTTGATATTTCAAGAGGGAACACCTTGGATAAGGTAAGTCCTCCATGCATTCCTTTGTTTTTGCTTACATCCTACATTAGATAAGATATGTCATGCACTTCATATGAACTGATCTTCTTCGTCTGTTTGCATAAATTTCATGATGAAGATAACCACCCTATAAGATATACTGCATGTACAATCTAAATAGAAAATTCTGCACCTTAATGTTCCTGCAAATGGCCTTTCTTTTTGTTTCTTTGCACAAGAAATCTTTGTTTTTATGCACATGCATGCTAGAATATGCAATAGACATGTTCTTTA
>JAMKQA010057141.1:0-18812 GCA_024699735.1 Posidonia australis
CCCCCCCCCCCCCCCCCCCTTCATTTGCAAGGGAAAAAAAGGAGAAGAAAAAGGAGAGAAAAAACTTAGAAAAATTGAGAGGAGAGCCACCAAGGTAATTTCTCTCAACCAAAGCCACCAGAGAGGTCCAGGATCAGAGAGGAAGCTCAGGGAGGGGAAGAATTTCAGCTTCAGGCCACCTCCAGCGAACTCCGACGATCTCTGGCGACCTCCGACAACCATCTCCACTATCCACTCAGGTATGCCCTCCACTGACCTCAATTTCTACTAAAAATGATCCCCTAAGTCTTCCTCCTTCCCCAAACGATTCCAGTAGTGCTAGAGGACTTCCCTGGCCGAAATCAAGATTTCAAAGGTCGTCAGACGCGTTTTCCAGCGACGTAGGTGGGGACACGAATCCAGTTGATGATTCGTGCCCCAGAGTACTCGATTCTCTTAGGTTTAGTCTCATCAAGCTTCTCCGATCCACTGGACGCCTCATCAATCCCTCTACAAGCCTCCAGTAAAAGCCCACTGGAAGCACAATCGTCAGTGCCGGAGAAGGAGACCACTATGGAACGTGATCTGGTGCTCCACGCATTGTGGTGATCCTCCAACCCCCGAGAAACGTTCTTCGGCACTCCAACAACGCATTGAAGCAGCCAAGGCCCTGAATCGAGCCTCAAGTCGCCTCCACCATCGTCGTCGCTGGAGCACCACTGCGATTCGATCAGGAGGTGGAAGAGTGGGGCATTTCGAGCCTCTGGATGGATGAAAAGGTTCCTCTCTACGTCCCTAAGCTTCTTGGAGCCCTAAGCGTCACGTCGCAGCCATCAGAGCCACCTTCTTCCTCGAAGTTGTCACTAGAGTTTCCCCGACGACGAGGGGCATGGGCAGCCTCCTCCGACCATCAGATGTCTCATCAGAGTAGCTGGATGCACTCTTCTCCTCCTCTTCGTGCTCCCAGTGAACTCTGATGCCTGATCAGGCATCGAGATGCCGCTAAAGAGCATCCCAGACGGTCGTCGACGATGGAGTTCCGTCGCCGACGACCGCTGCTTCTTTTTTTCCTTTAAAAAATAAAAAAAAAATAGTTTTCTTTTAAAAAAATTTTGATCTTTTCTTTTTCTTACAAATAAGTCCTTATTTCTTGCATTTAGGTCCCTACACTAAATTTTTAAATCTTTTCAATAATATTTGTTTTGAAAAATTACAAAGGAACCCCTGTAAATCTGTATTAATGTTTTCCAGGCTTAAAAATTTAACATAAAACCCACTAATTTACTTTTCTTACATTTCAAGTCCAATATTTTGCGTAAAAACCCCTGAGCTTTGTTAAAATAGTTCTGAATGCATGTTTTTTTGTCAAAATTGCAAATTAAACACTGGATATTCAAATATTTACACAGATGTGTTCCAAAATTGCATTTTTAACCCAAAACTTCATTAATTTCACACTAAAAGCAAATTTTCTAGGGTAAAATTACATAATAGTCCTTGAACTTCTTATTTTCAAACATAAACCCTTTATTTTGCACATTTAACCCTGAATTACTTCAAAATTGTTTTAAACACATGTTTTACTGGCAAAATTACTTATTGAACCCTCGGGATCATGATTTTCACCAAAAATGCACAATTTTACACATTTAACCCGTAATTTCTTCAAAATTAAATAAAATGTGTTTTCCTATGTATTTTTGATGATTTAACCTCATAATTTTAGTTTCCACTCAGAAAATGTGAATTTTGCACAAAAGCCCCTAGAATTTACATTTTTCACTCACACATGCATTTTGTACATTTTGTTTCCACTTTCATGCATATTTTCTCATGCCTTCTTTCTTGCATTATGTACACACTTCCAACTCATTTCAAGCTTGATTTTCCCATTGTTTCTCGGATTTCTTATGACTTTTATGATTTTGATTTGATTTGATTTTCCATCGCTCGAGGGTAAACATTAACAAACTTAATAATGCCGACATTGACCTGAATGACGATTATTTTCTTCAATTTGATTTTCTTGGATTTCTTTGAGTTTCCGCTGATTTACGTGACGCTTTCCGAATATTCTCAATTTTCACGATTTTCCTTATTCCCCACAGGCTTCAATAAAATGGCATTTGCAATGTCTACATTGTCCCTCGAATTATCTTTTTTTTTATTCATTTCTTCTCTTTGATTTGGCATGTTTTCGTAGTTATCTTAGGCATGTGCATTCAGAGTAGACAAGCATATACACAATAGACCATTAACAAGCAGAAAACCTAGAATGACCGAGTTCCTCGGGCATATGGGGGTGCCTAACCCCTTCCCCATGCGTAAGAAGAATCCTTACCCTTTCTCTGGCCCGCATTGATTTGTGCATTACAACCAATAGGCATGGAGCATGCATATGTTTTCTTCGCCTTGGCATCTTTTGGATTTTTCCTTTCTGTTTGGTTTTCCTCGTCTTTCCATTAAAAGACTAGGTGGCGACTCCTTTCCTTATCTTTTCTTATCTTTCCTTGGTGTTTCTGAACCCAATCCTCTTCTCCGAATCCACCATCTTCGCCATGACCGTATTGGGACTCCTCATGTGCTTCCACGCACCTAGGAGAGCCATGCAGGATTCCACCCGCATGGTCACACCAGGCACATCTAATCCACAACATTTGGTCTTTTTGCTTTTGTGCTCATCAACAGCTAGGCACATTAATAGCTACGTGCATCCATGCATAAACGCATCAATATCATATCCCGATGACAAAAATCGAAATAGCTAGTCTACTTGTATGACATTTGGGCCTGATTATCCATTTTTATTAGTAAACGATGTAATTAATTGTAATATTGCTTAAATGGTTTACTAATGGATAATCTGTTGTTTCTTGTTTGTGTGAGCTTGTGGTTGGTTGTCTGTGCGCCTGTTTGTGATCTGGGACCAATGTGGAGTCCAGTTTGAGGATGTACAGTTGCCTCAGTTTGCGTGCCCGTCTTTTCTTATTTTTCTCCTTTCTTTTTCTCTCTCATGAGCCATGCCCTTCCACCCATTCTTCGTCTTCTTCTTCCTCTTCTTCCACCCGTGCCACCAGTGACGGAGACCCGTGCCTCCCCGTCTCTTCCGACGGGATGGGTGGCCGACGCCAAGCGTTCAGTGGTGAAAATAAAGTGAGGGAGGCAGACATGAGCAGGGGAGGAGTGTGGTGGGGAAGGAAAGGCAGAGGAGAGAGAGCGAGGGCATGCAAGCTGGGAGGAGGAGGGTCTGCGTGTGTGTGTGTGCTTCCTCTGGAGGTCGAGGTTCATCGGAGCTTCGCCGAGGCGACACCGGGGTGCGGTGAACTCGTAGGAGTTGCGTAGGCCACTGGAGAGGTACGTGATCCCTCTCCCTTCTCCTGTTATTGTTCCTTGAAGAATAATGATGGAAAATGCATGAGAAATCGTAGAAAAATAGTAGGGATGATGGAAATGAGATAAATGATGTGAATGAGTAGGGATCATACTAGATTGTGTGAATTTCATGAATTTTGGGTAGATATGCCCTAAATGTTTTAAGGTTTAACTATGGGTATGTTTCCCTTGCGAATTTATATCTCCTTGTGTGGTTGATGGAATCATGAATGGTTTAAAGGGTTCTGAAGTAGACTTAAGGGTCTACACCCCATGATTTTATGGAAATTGTTGGTGTATGTTTGGGGGGTCCGATCGGGACTCCCACTTTAGGCGAATTCCGTCGCTACGAACAGGGGTGTGCCCAGTCTGCAAGGAATTTAGTATGCCGAAATCCTGACAGATTAAGCCAGATGCCTGATTTTGACAGACCAAAAACACTTGGTCGACCAAAACAGGGGGTTTCAACATACCAAAAATGTTTGATATACCGAAATAGGGAATTTCGGAATACCGAATTGAAAATTCGATATGCCGTTTTTGCCCTGAACTTGGGATGTAAAAATGTGAATTTCAATGAATGTTAAATGGTTTTAATGGTATGGTGGGTTTATATGAATGATGTTTCCCTATGTAATGACATGGAGGTATGTGGAACCCCAAACAAATGGATTTGGGTGCGGTTTTTGGTTTTAGACCCTATTAATGAATGAAAAAGATGGTTTTATGTGGTTTTGGGCATGAGACCCAATTTATGACTTTAAGCATGATTTTCATGGCTTGAGTTCGGACCCTAGTGGAGGGTCAAGTGTTGCATGGAAATAGAGTCCTGCTACGAGAAGAATGGAATGAAATGAAAAATGATTTTGAAATGGAACACTGATAATGCACTGAGCTCGTAGTGGTGTAGGCTAAGCTTGGGCTTTTGAGCCTAGTTGTTCGGGTCACTGACGGTGTAGGCTAAACCTAATTCGTTGTACCTAGTTGTTTGGGTCACCAAGCTCGTAGCGGTGTAGGCTGAGCCTGAACTTTTGAGCCTAGTTGTTCAGGTCACCGACGGTGTAGGCTGAGCCTAGGTCATTGGACTTAGTTGTTCGGGTCACTGACTGGGGCGTGAGACAGAGACGTATCCCCGTGCACTTATGAAAATGAAATTGAGGCCGGTTGGCCGGGGCAGTGACATCCCGCACGGGGAATTCCATCGCGGCAGTGCAGGAAGGTAGGGGAAGGATGTCCTCGCCTACTGCTTGTGTGCCTAGTTACCCCTGATCAAGGTAACAATAGTAAAGAAAAGTGGAAATGAATAAAGAAAGTGAAATGTGATTTGTTCAGGATTGGACTGATGAAATGGTCCTAAAATCCTGAAAAGAAATGATGATGTTTTAACCAGCTGCCAGTCAATGTTTATGATTTGATTTTGAGCCCAATGGGGCATTGTGTTTTAGGCTGTATATCGTCAGAAATGTGAATTTGAAAGTGTGTTTTGGGAAGAAATCCCAAATATTGAAAAGGGGAATATTTTGGAAAAAAAAATGAATTTCAAAAGGTTTTTGAAAGAAATGCAAAGGAATGTTTTGTAAGAAAAAGTAGTTTTGGAATGAATTTCCAAACGTTTTGAGAAAAGCAAAGGAAACATGGCTTTTGAAAAGTATGGATTGGGATTGATTTCCCAAGTGATTGTTTAATAAAGAAAGGATGATTTTTCAAAAAGAGAAAACCAAGCTTCGAAGAAATGAGATTTATGGTTTTGCCGAGGTTTTGTTGTTTGTATGTTTTGGGGCGCGTACTAGGTGACTTAGATGTCACTCAGGCGTGCTATTTGGTTTCCAGGTGCAGACCACGTGCAGCCGAGTTCTCGTGCAGGAGTTGGAGCTTCTAGCCTCATATTGTGATCCTGAAGGTGAGCCTTAGTTACAGTTATTTGATGTTTCCATAATTAGTGTAATTATGCTTGATACTATGTTTTGGTAACGTGCCCAGGATCGGGGCGTTACAACTTGGGAAGGGTCTATACCTTTTCAGTTGACACTATTTAGTCACTCTAGTGAACGAGGGAGCCACTGTTTGACCAAGATTAGGTAAAATGTTCAAACTCGCATAGGGACTTACACCTCTAAAGGAAGACAAAATGTTAGGAGCGAGCATGAACGTGAGCCAAAAGAAAAATAAACATATCCACAAAGGCACAAAAGAAATAAAAAGATAGAAGTCGTAGACAGAAACTAACCCTAAAAGAGAGAAGTAGGCCAACTGTACCCCTATCACTTACCTTAGGGAGGAGTTGAAGCAAACATCCAAAGAATCCAAATGACCAAACGGACTAGCCACCCCTCTCACATAATTATAGCAGCCTCATCCTAATCCGGATGCCCATTACCCCCAAGAAGAGTGAACCTACAAGCCTAAGAGGAAGAAAAGAAATGAGCCAAAAGTTTAAAAAGTAGATTTAAGTCCCCAAGAGTTTGGTACAGAGCCTAATCTTCCATGTCTTCCAGTGAGCTGCTCCGACACGAATCATCCATTCCAGAAAGCCACCCACAGCCTAGAAGTTCAGGTAGTGTCTCGTGAATCGAGGTCTTCTCCTCTTCCCATAGTGGACATCATTAGCATTCCAAATCCTAAGGGTGATACAACTTGATACTATCATTCCTGCATGCATTATCGTTTGTCCACTTTGCAAGGTCTCGCTAGGTCCTAAATCAAAGGCATGTCAATTACTTTTTGGCTAAAGATCTAGCAAAGGATACTGTACACTAGGGACATGTCAGCTACCTTTATAGTGATAGCCTTCCACATCAACTAGGGGCATGTCAACTGTCCTTTTGGTTGACCCTTTTTGGAACAGTATCTTCGTCCAGAGTATAGTGACTGCTCCATAACTCGAGTGCAAGAACAAGGACAACAAAGTCAGAATATCAGTACTCCCCTAGCCAGCAAGCGAGACACAGTCTATAAGCCAGAGTCAATGTCAAACTCCCTAGAGGTCATTCAGCAGCACAACAGTGAGCCTAGAGAATTGACAGAAATCATCCAACAAGTCCACCTTATTTAAAGAGGAAACAATGTCCTCGTGAAACCTTTCCAACCAAGTCCCTTGTATTAGTGCAGAATCTGAGCAACGGTTTACTCGAATCAACTGTCATCATCCGATGGCATCGGTAGCGTCAAGTGAACAAGTAGAGCAGTGACACAACGAACCAAATAAGCCACAGACAAAGACAAGCCCCTTGGCCAGCAAGCGAGTTGTAGATTCCTGTTATCCTCTTATCTCATGACTCTTCTAAGTCAAGAGGAGATCCGAGCCATTGATTCCTTGAATCCTAGGATCAGATTTTATCCTTTTCCCTCGTGACTCCTCTAAGTCCAAAGGAGATCCGAGCCGCTGGTTCCTTAAATCCTAAGAACAGTCTTTATCCTTTTATCTCGTGACACCTTTAAGTCCAGAGGAGATTCGAACCACTGGTTCCTTGTATCTTAGGACTATACATTATCCTTTTTCTCGCGACACCTCTAAGTCCGAAGGAGATCCGAACTGCTGGTTCCTTGTATTCTAAAACCAGTCTTTATCCTTTTGTCTCATGACTCCTCTAAGTCTGGAGGAGATCCGAGGCACTGGTTCCTTGTGTCCTGGGACCAGTCTTTATCCTTTTGTCTCATGACTCCTCTATGTCCGAAGGAGATCCAAGCTGCTGGTTCCTTGTATCCAAGGACTAGCCTTTATCCGTTTGTCTTGTGACTCCCTTAAGTCTAAAGGAGATCCGAGTCACTGGTTTCTTGTATCCCAAGACCAGTCTTTATCCTTTTGTCTCGTGACTCCTTTAAGTCAGAAGGAGATCCGAGCCACTGATCCTTGTTTCCTAGGACCAATCTTTATCCTTTTGTCTCGTAACTCTCTCCAAATCCAGAGAAGAACCAAGCCACTGGTTCCTTGTATCCTAAGACTAGCTTTTATCCTTTTACCTCATGACTCTTCTTAGTCCGAAGAAGATCCGAGCCACTGGTTCATTGAATCCTAGGATGAGACATTATCCTTTTTTCCTCGCGACTCCTCTAAGTCTGGAGGAGATCCAAGTCATTGGTTCCTTGTATCTTAGGACTAATTTTTATCTTTTTGTTTCGTGACTTCTTTAAGTCCGGAAGAGATCCGAGCCACTGGTTTCTTGTATCCTAGGACCAATCTTTCCTTTTTGTCTCGCGACTTCTCTAAATCTAGAAGAGATCCAAGTCACTGATTCCTTGAATCCTAGGACCAGTCTTTACCTTTTGTCTCGTGATTCCTCTAAGTTCAAAGGAGATCTGAGCCGCTGATTCCTTGAATCTAAGGACTAATCTTTATCCTTTTTTTCTCGTGACTCCTCTAAGTCCAGAGGAGATCTGAGTCGCTAATCCCTTGAATCCTAAGGCCAGTCATTATCCTTTTGTCTCGTGACTCTTCTAAGTCCGGAGAAGATCCGAGCCATTGATCCCTTGAATTCTAGAACCAGTCCTTTGTCATTTTTGCCTCGTAACTCCTCTAAGTCTGGAGGAGATCCGAGCTACTGGTTCCTTACATCCTAGGACCAATACTTTTCCTTTTTGTCTTGTAACTCCTCTAAATCCGGAGGAGATCCAAGCCACTAGTTTCATGAATCCTAGAACCAATCCTTTTTCCTTTTTACCACGTGACTCCTCTAAGTCTGGAGGAGATCTGAGCCGCTGGTTCCTTAAATCCTAGGACCAATCCTTTTTTCTTTTTACCTCATGACTTCTCTAAGTTTGGAGGAGATCTGAGCCACTGGTTCATTGAATCCTAGGACTAGCACTTTTTCCTTTTGTCTTGTGACTCCTCTAAGTCCAGAGAAAATCCGAACCACTAGTCCCTTGAATCCTAGAGCCAACTTTTGTCCTTTTTGCCTTGTGACTCCTATAGGTCAGGAGGAGATCCAAACCGCTGGTTCCTTGAATCCTTGGACCAATACTTTTTCCTTTTTTCTTGTGACTCCTCTAAGTCCACAGGAGATCTAAGTCGCTAGTCCCTTGAATCCTAAAGCCAACTTTTGTATGTTTTGCCTCGTAACTCTACTAAGTGCAGAGGAGATCTGAGTCGCTGATTCCTTGAATCCTAGATCCAGTACTTTTTCCTTTTATTTCGTGCCTCTTATAAGTCCAAAAGAGATCTGAGCCCCTGGTTCATTGAATCCTACGACCAATCTTTATCCTTTTGTCTTGTGATTCTTTTAAATCCGGAGGAGATCTGAGCTGCTGGTTCCTTAAATCCTAGGACTAGTACTTTTTCCTTTTGTTTCGTGACTCCTCTAAGTCTAGAGGAGATCCGAACTATTGGTTTCTTATATCCGAGAACCAACCCTCATCCTATTTCTCTTTTCGAGCTGGCAATCCTAATTGCCCGATCGACATCCGTTATAATGTCAGATACCCCTTCTGCTTGGGTCGATAACCCTAACTATTCAGCAATGAGTCTGTCAACTTGTCACCGAGTTGATAACCCTAACCATCCAGCAATGAGTCTGTCAACTCGTCACCAGACTAATAACCCTAAACATCCGGCGATGAGTCCATCAACTCATCACAGAGTTGGTAATCCTAACTACTTGGGCGGCAAGCACGTTAGTCTTGTCTGGCGGCCCCTTTTGCACAGGTTCGAATTGGCCACTAACCTGTCACTTAGCATTACATTGCATTATCTCTTCCATTTCATAGCATAATAGGCAACATACATAACATCATGTGGTAACTGGCCTAGTGTCTAATCACATTACTTTGCATTGTGCCCCTAGTAGAGTCTGCATTGCATCTTGTAGCATGACCAAGCATGCTACCACATTCTATCACATCCTAGTACATCATATCATGCCCCTACGTGTCCCATAGTAGAGTCGGTCTTTACACCACGTAGCTTCGTATTAGCATGGCCTTGCGTTACTGTCTCATTGCGTTGTCACACTCCGCACAACCATAATCAATCCCATCATTTCATGTCCACCTCACCATCACTTGAATTACATCATTTTGCATCGATTTCCCTGGTATATCCTTAAGCGAATGGCACCCTACGTTTGGTATATATCCTGCTCAACGTGCATCATTTGCATCGCACTCGCTTGTATGTCCTCAAGCGAATAGCACCCCACGTGAGAGCCATATCCCGCTCTACGCATAGCATCGAATCATTGCGATTCACACATCACCCACACCTATCCATCTAACGGATTACCAATGCAATGGACATTAACATAAGCCCCTTCGTCATCATCTAGCATCACATAGTCAATGCCTCCAATGTGTCAGCATCATCAGCATTTGCATAGACCGCAAGTGGTGACTTTCAGTGCATCTACCGAATAAGCAGCTCACAGCCCCACAATAAACACCACCCTCCTGTAGACTCAAGTGGGGTGTCTTGTCAACCATGAGCATCGATTTCGGTTCCTTCGACTTCACTCAGGGAGGAGTATTTGTAGACACTTCGATTTTGAGACGGCCCATTGGTGGATCCAAAGGCAATGACTTCAGTCTTCCAAATGCATCAAACCAATCTAGAGCCATAGGTTAGAATCCAACTAATTTTGGAAAGCATACTAATCTGAAGCACCTAACTGGCGTACCAATATGACACACCAATAAGGTGCACCATAAAGTCAGACCTAACTAGCACACTAGTTTGGCGCACCAATTAGGCGTACCTCACTAGCGCATATTAGTGGCACACAACCACGATTTCCAAGTCATTATCTACTGAAATTCAGTCACTCTTCTCCTCCACGTCCGACTACCCAACTGTCGACAACCATCGAGATTGACAGCGTTGACTCCTCCATCAGCACCAATCCTAACGCGATCTCCGGTCAAGCCTTAACAATCCCTCGAGCCCGTCCACAGGCATATAAAGGGGGAAGAACTTTTGGAAATCAGAGAATTCTAGAGGAATAGACCAAACGCCTCGAACGACCTTCGACAACTAGAGCTCCTTCATCCAGTAAATCTCTCTCTCTCCCAATCTCGAATAGACCCAATAGTTTTATTTAGCATCGTTAGTTTTCCCCTATTGGTTCTTCTCCTCTTCTTCGATGGTGGGTACAACTCATTAACGGGTCCGAGGCCCATGGCCTTCCAGTTGGAATAAGACCCTAACGTCTCTCTCCATCTCCCTCCTCCTCCTCCTTGAGCCTCTATCAATTATGAGAGGATTCTCTGGCCAATAATGGCTAGGAGTGCGTCACCAACCGCCTCCTCCGCCGTGGAACCCACTAAGTGGATGGAGTCTTCTGGTCGTACCCACTTCGAGTCGTTCCTTCAGGAAGTCCCGCCGCATCGCCATGGACCCCCCACACTGCCACGATGTTGTCACAGTCCCTAGAACAACGCCCCCACCTCTGCCACGTCCACCACCTACATGAGAGGTGGGTAGAGCCTCCTGAGTGTCCTCGACCTCCGCTGACCGCTCCGGAGTGTTCACCATACTACCTCGACGCATCCCAACTCACTACCTCACCGTCCTAGCAGCAGAACCGCCACCCGTGACCTCTGTCGTCGTCTTCTCCGGCACCAACAATCCTTCACTGGAGTTTGAGGTGGGGAGAGCACCTTAGCCCTCTCTGGCCTTAGCTAGCACCTCAAGGATGCTCGTCGAGCCTCCCTCAAGCTTTTCCAACCATCGCTTGCCATCCTTCGATGATACACTGCCGTCGGTCCCTCGTCGGAGTTCGCGCCAAAGTGGACGTGCTGACGATCCACGAGTGATCTTCGAATGTCCCTATTTAGAGACAAGTCCTCAACTTTTCATATTTATTACATTTTGGTCCTTAGGTTTCAACCCTCAGGTTTATTTTCATCACATTTAGGTCCCTAACGCACCAATATGGCGCACCACAGAGGCACACCAAACAGGCGCATCTTTTTAGCACACCATGTAGGCACACATGCCTGTCTCAGTGCGCAAACATCATGTAGGCCCTTGGGTTTGTCACCTATAAGTCCCTAGATTTTCGTTGCATATAGGACCTTGGATTTTCCTTGCATCTAGATTTTTGATGTCACTGTTCCATTACATCTAGGTCCCTGAGTCTACAGTTTCTTTACACTTAGGTTGTTAAGTCTACTTTTTTATTGCATTTCAGTCCCTTACTTTATGATGTTGTAACATGTGAACCCTGATTTTGTGTCTTATGATTTTTCGTGCTTTTACATCCCAAACCCTACAGTTTTCATTTTGTTATGCATAGGCTACCCATTTTGCATTCAAGCTCTCAGGTCTCCATATATTACTATATTTTTGCATTTTAGTCCTTGTATTTGTCTTCCTTATGCATGATAGGTTATTTTACATCCTAAACCTCGTGTTTATTCACTTTATCACATCCAATGGATATTTTGCATTCAGGAAGCTACAATAACCAATTTTATCATAGTATCTAGTCATTTTGCGCTTATGACTATGACTTAATCCGTCATCCAGTATCACGCATTTGCACATCTTTCGAAGTTTTTGGTTTCCTGATCGCATACATTAGAGTAATGACAATTACTACCAGCTAACTAAATCTAATTCAAGACATAGGCAGCGCTTATAAGCATCCTAGGAGCATGTTTGGTTTCCCCTCGCATCTCGATTCTACTTTCGCACACGTTTCTTCAAAATTACATGGCATAAGCATCATTGCCTCTAGACAAACATCAATTGGCAATCGAGTTCATACAACCACACAAAGCAAGCAAGAAGCCTAAAAAGACCAACTCGTTGGGCGAGTGAGGATGTCCAACACCTTCCTCACACGTAACAGGAGTCCTTACCCTTTCTTTGGCCAACAATGACCATTGTGTCCCATGCCTAGGCACGGAATCATATTTTCAAATCTCACTTGATTTTTCTAGCATACTTTTGCATTCGATTTTCCTCGTCTTTTTGATCAAAAGACCAGGTGACGACTCCGATTCTGTCTTATCATGCACCTTCGCCTTCTAGCATGGTTGTGGCCTCCTCCCTTGGTGCCCTCCATGCCATTTCCCAAATGGCATGGTTACAATAGTAGTAGTGAATTAAATAAAGGACAGAAAAACTTACGTCCTGAATGCTTAATAAGTCCAAAAGATATCTGTATGCCGCGTAGGAAAATATGCCAAAGGCGACCTATTGGTTCAACTCACACCACTAGTGAGGCAGAGGCAGCATCTCTCGTCTGAGACGGTAGTAATAATGCTCCTGGAAGACATGCTCAATAGACTGGTACTACACAAACAGAGAGTTAATTAAGCAGAACAGTTTATATGATAACAAAGACAAATTTTAAAACAGAAAAGAAATAAGTTACTTACAGTCAAGGGTGAGTAAAGGCCTATGTAGGAGTGACGATTCTTCTGAACAACCAAGTCTAGGCCCCTGATAAGGTGAGCATAGCTCACTCTACCCTAGTCCTAATAGTCAAGCCGACTCAAATCTACTATGTACATCAACTAGTCTACGTGAACGTAATGCCCAAAAGTGTCATAGAAAAGCAAATAAATTAACTCTAGAAGAAAGTGACGGAGAATGAAGTTTGCCTTGACTGAGCCGAGAATAGGATCTGACCAAAAAAGATGCCACTGACGTAACCACTGTAAAGTGAAATTGAACGTGGACTTCTTGCCAATAGGTGGGTCCCACTTGAGCAGCATCAAGACCCAAAAAAAGCGCCAGGTGGTCTTCCTAGTGATAAGCTATGCTCTAAAGTGCAACCCAGTCATCAAGGCCCAATATTTTGGTAGGATCCCCAACTCGCCAAAAGAAAAGTGGAAGGTATGTGTCTCATGCCCCCATCTCACCGTAAAGGCCCAAAAGAGTTAGTTGTGGCCATTGATCACTGGTATCTGCAGAAAGTGGCCAAAAAGGGACTCATGAAGGAGGAAGTCCCTAAGGAAAACAGGAAGCCATAGAAAATGCTCAAGCATAGGAAACCAATGGCATCGCATGATCCGATTGACATCTCCTGCTTGTTAAGACAAAAATAAAGAGAAAAAGTCAGATCATCACAATCAGGTAGTGAGTACAATTAAATGAAATAAGGAGGGAAACAGTTACCCAAAAAGCAAGCCTCTCGCTGATGTGCTCGGGATCCAAAAGCCAACCCCCAAAGTTGCCTAACTCCTGCACAGACCAGAAGACAGTTACAGTTCAAGTCATTTGAATTATAAAATTTCAAAACGAGCATTTGAAGTGGCTATACCTCCTCAGGAATCACAAGCTCTGAAGCACTCTGAGAACAAAAGGCACGATACTGTGAACTAGAGGCACAAGAACGCAAGTCAGAAGTGTAAAATTACGAGCCAGTAGCACGAGAATGCGAGCCAAAACTGTGAAACTACGAGCCAGTAGCACGAGACTATGAAATAGAGGCATGAGACCGTGAACCGAAAGTGTGGAACCAGAAGCATGGAATAAGGCTCTGATTGTTAGTCTAGGAGTCTGACACTCTTAGGGACCGAGAGTCGGTAGCCAAGCTCTGACCAGCGGTCCAGGTCTATGATCTCTCAATCAAACCTAGAGTAAGGGTCCAAGAGCTGGAAACACTCTAAGCCACCTGAGTGCCATCTCTACCATTATCTTTTGAACTGGATTACAGATAGAAGTCAAATTAGTCAAGAAGCAGCATAAAAAGTAGAAACAAACATGCAAGAATAGCTACAGACAATTAAAATAAACAAGACATGTCAGAAAAACAGCAAATAATTGCAAAAGGAAACAAGCAGAGTCTAGGCTACAAGTGGTTTATTAGAAATTGTAGCCACATTGCATACAGATTATATTCAAGTAAATTTACAGAAGGAAACTCCTAAAAGTAGTTTTACACAAAGCTAAGCCAGTTAAACAAGGCTACAAAATGTAAATTTTCCTCAAAAATAAGATTGAATCAAGTAATACAAAGCTAGTTTTCCAACATATTGGTGAATGATACACATAACAGGGCATTCAAGCCAAATTATGCATGCGTGGATCATCCAAGAGCAGAACAAGGTCAAACAGTAACACATCTTGACTAAACCAGCCTGAAATTAAAATTGTAAGCACAACACAAGTGAACATTAAAGCTTGGCAATCCATTCAGGCAGGGTGCACCTGGGTAAACACAGATTGCAAATGTCGATGCCTCCATCATGATTAAGTCAGTTATGTCAGAATAAACACAGATTGGACAATACATGTTTCATGCAAGGTCAAATTCTCCAAATAACAGCACAAGGGTTCTTTTACAGTATTTCATTCAAGCCCAGTTAAAACAAATGAGTTGCTTTACTTTGTTCAAGTTATTAAAAGGCACAAATATCAACTACAGATCAAATCAAGTTCATTCAAGCAGGATTCAACCAAAGGGAAACACATGTGTGCATAAACTGTGGAAGCAAATCTCTACAGCATGTTTTGGACTAGTATAGGCGGCAAGATTACATCCTGCTAGCTTGAAGCCCTCTAGGCAACCGTCGGCATAGCCCCCGCCGTCCACCACTAGCATTCTGACAATAGGACGATAGACAAGGATCTCCCAAGCTCCGGCGAGCCTATGGCCCGCCGCCGTCACTCTCCGGTATTCCCTAGCCTAAGCCAACTCTACCTAACTTAACAACCCGCGCCTGAAATCACTGGCTGCAGGGCAGCCCCGACTCCAACAAGCCACCAGTCGACCGCCGACGCACCTAGGTCGACCCAGTAGCCACCGTCGTCGTGGTGTCAATGGAGACAATGGACTGGACATCCGCCGCCATCTACCAGCAACCAGGCCGCCGACGATGGTGACTCGGTCGGGCACGGTCGTCCGACGAAAGGCAAAGCCGAGAGCACAGAAGGGGAAAAGGATCGACGATATGCATACATTCAGGCAAAAAAAGAATGAAATGGAGGAGGGCTGGAATTAATACCATTTCAATTGCTTGCCGCCGCTGCAAAGATCACTTTCCGCTCACAATCTTCGTCTCCCTCTGCCGTACGTGTGCTCCGCCTCTCACTGCCGCTGTCTGGAGCTGGCACCTCAAGCTGGAGCTCACCGTCGCAGCCTCCACCAAGCTTTAGCTGCGGTCGTCAGAGAGGGAGGAGGAGGTGTAGTCGTCGAGTGAAGGGGGAAGAGAAAAAGAAGACGAACAGACGAAGGCCACATTTGTTTTAAAATAAGAGGGTCCGAAAAAATGCATCAAGGCCCTCCAAACATCATTTAAATAAAAAATCAAAGAGGACAATGAAGAACCAGAATTTGATCCATACAGCTCAAGCACAGGGTTTCAGATTGCCAGTGGGACCCACCAGATGAAGATCCCCAACATTCCAAGGAAAATCTCATCAGAATCACCTCTAAGGGCTAAAGCACAATTTACCTAGGAAAATTACAAACAAACCCCTTTGCATAGAAAAGCACGTCAAAACATGCTATCAGATGAAAGTTTTGCCAACATGGCCTCATAAAATGATAGTTTATCAGAAGAGTTCAATAAAATAGTGATATTATAATTCAGTCCAAAACTTTATGCAAAAATTACATTTAGGCCCCTCACCTTTTGAAAATTGCAGAAAGTACTTCAGAGCCAAGAGAAATTTCTCGCCCAACATCCTACAATGGTTTGGGAGTATCCATGCAGTACTTGGCGAAGTATCCAGATCCTCCAAAATTATTAGTGGCCTAAATTAGGAAAATTGTAGTTTTGCCCTTATACTTTTGCAAAATTTGCGATTTTTCTTGGACAATTCCAAAGCATGACAAGGAGTTCTCCGCACTTCTCCAACAATGTGGGATCTTTCCCTAGCTTTATGCAAGGCAATAAAATTGTTTAAGCATGTAAAATCTGTAATGTAAGGAAATTGCATGTAAACCACTGTACTTTTGTAATTACATAATGGCTTTTCAACTTCATTATGTCATCCCTTTTGTATCCCAGTTTATCCTAGCTTCATTTGTCAATTGGGGTCAAAGTTTTTTCTTGCGACTTCTCTCTAAAAGGACGAAGTCCTCATCTCTTTGATCTTCCATACTAAACAGATGGAAATCGAAGCCTTGGCTTGATTTTGTTCGAAACGAACAAAGTTTTGTTTTTTTGGATTCTCATGTCGAGCGAATGGGATCCAATTCACTTAACCTTTTGTGAACAGTCGATGACAGGTTCATTGCCTTGCCTTGCACATTTATCTCTGGTTCCCCCTAGTTGGTAGATTTGCATTTCTTTTTCCTCTTTGGGCTGATAATCCAAACTATCCAAGTGACATCGTCATCTGTCCAGTCAACATCAATCGTATGTCGTTGTCGGTCGACAAGTCTAATATCTTATCATGTCCTTTTCCTCTTTGAGCTGATATTCCAAACTATCTAAGTGACACCGTCATCTGTTTGGTTGAAATCCGTCATATTTCTTTGCTAGTCGGCAAGTCTGATATCTTATCATGTCCTTTTCCTCTTCGGGTTGATAATCGAAACTATCCGGTTGATACCGTCATCTGTCTAGTCAACATTCGTTATATGTCCTTATCGGTCGGCAAGTCTGATATCTTGCCATACCCTTTTCCTTTTTGGTTTGATAACTTAAACTATCTAATTGACATCGTCATTTTTCCAGTCGATACTCGTCATATGTCTCTACCAGTCGGCAATTCCAATATCTTGCCATGCTCCTATTTTCCTTCAAGCTAATAGCTCGAGTTATTCGATTGATGGGTCTATCAACTCATCATGCCACTTCTCAGTCGATAAGTTCGAAACTTGCCATATCACGGTCAGTAAGTTTAAAACTTGCTATATCTTTGTCGGTAAGTCCGAAACTTATCATTTCTCCATTGATAAGTCCGGAACTTGCCATTTCTCGATTGGTAAATCCGAAACTTGCCATTTCTTAGTCGGTAAATCCGAAAGTTGTCATTTCTTGGTCAGTAAGTCCAAAACTTGTCATTTCTTGGCCAATAAGTTTGACGTCTTGTCATGTCCCTTTCGATTTCTTTTCTAAACAATTAAAATCAATTGTGCCCCTTTTGGACCACGCTTCAGATGAGCAAGGTTGATCTTTATAGGTTGGTATCCTAAACTACCCAAACGACAACTGTTAGTTGTCACTGTCTACTGGCAATCTAGATTGACTTGCCATGCCCCTACTCTCTTTGGGTTGGTATCCCAAACTACCCGATTGGTACTCGTCAAAGTGTCTGCCTTTGGTTGACAGGTCCAATATCTTGTCATGCCCCTTTTCTCCTGTGGGTTGATATCTCAAACTATCCAGGTGATAGCTGTCAAACTGTCTACTCGTAATTGACAGGTCTAATATCTTACCACGCCCTTTCTCGATTTCCATTCTAATGATAGAAATTGATCCTCGTCTCCAATGAGCTTAAGGGCTACATAGCTGATTCTTATTAGGCCAAGTGGAATTTCCAACCAGTTATATGTGGTGAAGATTCTAGGCGTGTATAGCTGGCAGAAGTAAGTGGCGGCAAGAGCTGGCGAAGTGCCCTGTCTCGATGTTGAAGGGCGAAAAAGTCACTTTTGTTGCTTAATTACATAATTTTCTATTGATGACCGCTAGGATTTGATCTAGCCTCTTTCCTCTTGTCTTCAGGGACCAGTATGCCCTTAATTTAGTGTCAAATTTACCAATTCAATCTCCTAGACATCATCATCGCTGCTCACCTTCGGCCGTTACACATCCACAACCCTGGATCTATTTCGTCGCCTATTTAAAGGACTTTGCTTCGCGCTAGAGGGATCATCAAGGAGAGATCGCCTACCTACACTTCCCACTCTAGCTCCAGACCTTCCCTCAGCGATCCAATTCCAGCGACAGTGCCTCCAGTGGCAAGCTCAGTCACTGTTGATGACACTCAAGCTTTGAGGAGCCTCTAGCGACACACGACGTGTCATAGGTAAGTCTCCTACTCTTCTGCGCTTCCATTCGAGCATTGTATGACTGTGTGAGTTGCCAATTCTCAACGCTCATTTCTTCTCCTTCCCTAGCGGTCACTAAGGTTGACAGTGACAAGGAGCTACTCCACTCCGAGCAACCTTGAGGCAAGGAGCAAGAGTCTTTAACCTTGCAATCCTTGCAGGCATGCCCTGGAAGCCTCCTTCCCTATTTCTCTGTGGTGATCAACTGAACGAAGCACCTCACCAGAGCTTCAATGATCCCGACTGTACAGGCCCGAGGAGGGGAATTTGTTGCTTCCCTACTGTGACCATGCCGATGGAACCCCTGGGCGCGGTTCACCAAAACCTAACTCCGGTGTGCGGAAACACACTGGGAGGTCTGATACAGTCACGGCAAAAATGGTAAATCCGGAAGAAGAGACAAGACTCGGAAACACCAAAGGGAAGACAAAAGGATAAGGAAAGGAGTCGCCACCTAGTCTTTTAATGGAAAGATGAGGAAAACCAAGAAAACACAAAAAAAGGCAGAAAGCAAATAAGATGCAATGATGCATGTGTGATCCGTGCCTAATGGATAATGCAAGATGAATGCGGGCCAGA